>JAKUBD010000099.1:0-22032 GCA_030563125.1 Metschnikowia laotica
GTCTCAATGAGCGATACTTTGTGATAACGGCATTATGGTGGGAAACGACTCTCAGAAAGTCTGAGGTCATTGTGAGAAGAGACTCTATATCGATGTCGATAAGACAAGCATCTCGATAATCCTCCGTAGATAATAAGTTCTCGTCGATCTGGACGCAAAAAGGCGAGGATTTTGTAAAGGAACTGTTAAGTGACAAATCCAAATCCTGCTCTTTATTGCAGAAAACCTTCTCAATGAGATTCAGGAGATCCGTCAAATATTCGTCATCATTTATTTCGCTGCGCGTCGTCAGGTACCTCTTCTCATATCCTTCGAGACAATTGACACACGCAGACCTCAATGCTTTCAAACATTTAACTGAGTCTGATGATGACGGGAGCTCAGTGAGCGGAGAAGTTGTCAAATCCTTGATATCGTAGGGAACGTGAGCAGAGGCCAGAGAAATTGTGACCGGCGCCGACTTGGGCGCCTTATACTTCTCTATGGATAGAAGCTTGGGCGCGAAACCACTTTCATTGATGGCAAACATCCCGCTTAACAAATAGATTAAGTAGTGGACCAAAAACAAGTGCAGTTTGTTGTCGTTCGCTGCCGCGTTATCATCGAGCTGAAGCAACTTGTCGATGGAGCTGAGGATGCTATTCAATTTGACTTTCGCGTATATAAATTGAACAGCTCTAGCATCAGCAGGTGTGACCTGCTGGGGCTTGCTCTCAAGCTTGAAAGAGCCTGGTGTCGAACTCGGTATTGAACTCATGAGATTCTGATGCTGTCAATCCAGTCGAATTATCTGCCGCTCAAATTTGAAACACCTTTTCGTGTTCGGGTTGGGAGATGCCTAAGCTGTCTATATGATTGCTTTCGACTCAGCTCAGAGCAGGATTATACCACTGGCGGACACTTTTTAGAGGGGGACAGGTGATGAAAGTGGTGCCTGACGATAGCGCGCTCCCTCGTGAGGACGGAACCCGCCTCGGCAGAACAAACACGTAAGTCCAGCAAGCGCAGAGAGATTTTCGCCTGTTTCTTCTCGCCTTTCGAACCTGATTCAGGCTGAAAGAACTAAATTCTCCCTTATGCCCGCAAACTGCTCCGAGTTCGAGTAGATACGGGTGTGGCTTTGTCACGTGACCGAGTCTCTTCAAATGTAAATAAAGCCCAAGGTTCACGTCTCTTCTACATCATGGACTCTTCAAAGTACAAGTCGGCAGCTTTGTTGACGGAGCACCTCGGTTTTTCGCCGTTGACCTTGATCGACGAGGTGATCAATGCGGTCAACCAGATTATGTACAACTGCACCGATGCGCTTGAAGCGTTTTTGGTGAAGAGAAGAGCCACCCAGCTTGAAAACCTAGCGAGTGGCTCCAAGCTGGAGCCGCTGAAAAAACAAATCGAGACTGCCGAACAAACAGGCGCAGTTTTTACCTTGAATGAAATCCACAAGGGCACCGCCGAACTAGAAACTTTGCTAGTGTCTCATGTGGACAAGAACTTTGACAAGTTCGAGCTTTACACGCTTCGAAATATCCTTACTATGCCCGAAGATCTAGTCTCGGAGGGCTGGATCCGACTCAAGCACCATGATCATCTCGATGCCCATCTAGAGCCTGGCGCAGCCGATGGGTCGGATGAGAAAATCAAAGCACTTGTCGAAAACATCAGCTTCGAGCTCCAGCTAAGAAAACTCCTTAAGACGCAAATCAGAAAGGCCAAGCTGATAGTCAAGCTTCTACTGCGACACAAAAACAAAATCGAGGCGCTAGTTTCTGCAAGTGCAAATTCAACCCTATCACCTGAGTCACTTGAAGTGTTGAAGAACAGCCTAACACCACTCGGCGAAAACGTGTACTATTTGCTAGGGCAACTGAGCGAGCTTATACAACTGGTGATTGATCTCAACGAAAAATTTATGTCAAAAAACGGAAAGGTTTCTGCTGGCAAACTAGTATTCACACCCTCCAACAGAGACGTCTACATCCGGGAAAAGTCTCATGAGATCCTCCAGCAAATCGGCATTTTACAGGATAAGCATGCCAAAGATCCAGCGGTCGTTTACTCTGCTTACGCGCAAGCAAACCCTTAATGTATTCATCAAGTTGGTTAGCCACTCACAGTGTAGGTTGTAGCACATGGTATGGTGCGCGCACACCCACAGAACCAATTAGAGAAGTTTGCAAGTGAGATTCTCAACTACAACTGATAATAACAGAATGGCAGGCACATTAAAACCCGACGCTGCATTCCAGCGCTTCAATACCGCAAAGGAGAAATTGGGCCACAACTTTCGTTTCACCTCCAGATCCGCATTCTTTAACCTCATTTTCATGGGAGTGATTCCAGTTGGTTTGTCCATCATGGCTTACAACCAAGCTGGTCTGTTCAGCTTCAAGAGAGTTTTCAGGACGGAGCCCGTCTTGGAGGAAAACTACGTTCCTAGAAAGAAGGACTTGTGATCGGACTACCTTCGAGCATCTTCTCGTTTTTACGCATATTAATATATTTCCTATGACAGATAAATGTAAGAGTAGTGGGTGGGAAAAAACGAAGCGCCACAGGAAAAACTTTCAAGCTTCCACGAGTGCATGATTAAACGCCCGAAATTTCGAATAGGGTGTTGGTTTATGCCTTCTTTTTTTGTTTTTGTTTTTGTTTTTTGTTTTTCTGCTCTTTTCTTTTCTCTATTGGCATCCTCTTGCTGTCTCCCGCTGGTGCAAATTGCCATGTTGAAAGCTGATGAAATCATCCTCAAATTTGTAATTCTAGGGCACCTATTGTCCACTAGCTAAGTTGACTTGAAAAGACACGAGACCTGATTCCATGTCTTTTAGAAGCCGTTGGTTAGAAGATGGAGGCTTCAGGTTGATAAACAGAGGGAGCTTGGGGATTCTGGAGGGCGACCCGCTTTTCAACAGTTTTGAAGACTTCTTCTTAGCGAGCGAAGGCTTTGCTACCTGCATCGCTATTGCAGCTGTTTCGTCTTGGATGAAGAGTTTGCCATCGTTGACCTGAAAAGCATTTGAACAGTCTTCGAGAGAGAAAGCTGGACCGGCCAGACTTCTTGATGTTTTTGCGGAGAAAGATTTTGCCTTTCTTAACTTTTTGGGAACTCTTGGAGTTGTGAGAGTACTAAAAGACTGTGTTTTAGAGACAACATGTGGGTTTGTTGGCATGATAGACGAAACCCTGGACGAGCTTGGTGGCTCCCACGAGGATTGGCTCTCCTCGTTGAGAAGGTCGCTCAAGTCATCATCGCAGCCATCAAGATTTATGAAAGACCATTCTTTGCTTAGATCAACTTTGTCATTTCCGGACTCTTCGAGTTGTGTTACTTCAGTATCGGAATTGGCGCAAGAAAAGGTATCATTATCACTTTTCATGACTCGAACAGAGTCATTTGGTAGATCTGATGTGCTGCTATGAATGTTGAATACCTCCCGCTTGTCTCTCGAAGCGGTAATTTCGGCAACGCCTTCTTGACTCGGAAATTTCAACTCTCGAGAGTAGTTTTGAATGCTGCCGTCGCTGAAGGACGCACAAGACGCAGAGGCAGACTGGCGGCGTTCCTCGGGAACGAAATGGGTCGAAACGAAATAGTCATGTGAACCTGGAAACATCGGAGGCGAGTGTATGTCCTGTGCTACATGAGACATTCCCGGGCTCTCGGGGACAAAGAAAGGCTGGTTGGAAGTAGGAGGGGTGTGGAGTTGCAGAGCGTGGAATTTGGGGCCAGGGGGTAATAAAACAGGGCTGTTTGAGGGATGGACGCCACCCGGCACAAAATACGGGCCGGTGGCCACTGAGGATGTAAGGTTCAAGTAAGAGTCGGGCTCAGTGTCTTCGAAAAGCGTTGGCGGGAGATCCGGAGGGGGCATGTTGAAGTGGGGCATGGAAGCGAATGACGGAGATGAGTATGGCGGGAATGGGGAGGAGTTGGAGGCTCAACTCACTGGAGCATCGAGTTTTCGATCTAGGGACTGCTGTTCACCAGAAGATTTGGAATATTCGAAAGCAAGACGGGGCCTGTCCGGGATAACGATGGTTTAAGCGATGGGAAGAAACAATGGAGAAACGTGGAATACGGTTGAGCAGAGCCGAGCCTTTGCACAAGAGACAAACAAAAGAGGGAGTCGAAGTAGCAAAGAATAGAAAAAAATTAAGGACAGGCACCGGGATGAAATGAGACACACAAGACTATTCAATCTCAACTGTGGGAATGGATGTGTGCGGCCTGCAGCTGTGCATAGGCGCCTCACCAAAAGCCGCGCTGGTGCTCAACTCGGAAGGGTATCCAGCAATCTGCGAAGAGCTCGATGAACGTGCTGGTCACCAATGGCGATGGATGCAGGGGTTATTTTTTTCATCAGCCGACGCTGAAGTGATGTGAGGAGATCGTCCAAGTCGAAGTCCGTGAATTATTGGACCGGGACCATTTTTATTGGTGTTGGTCATTTCGCATAGTTGTGGCGGTCCCCACGATAACTGCGAATGCATACCAGCAGCGGCTGAGAAGTTCTTGCGTAAAAATAAGCGACACGGCGTGTGGAGAAGCGAGATCCGGCGCTTGCAAAAAACACTCATTGGCTTGAAAAACACGGGACTAAACGAACGGATTGTGAGACTCTCGAACCGGGGCCAAAAATTACCAATAAGAATGAGTGGAATTGGAAACGCAAGAATGAGATTGTGAGAAGGCACATACAGCCGCAAGCCTCGTGCCGCACGGCACTGGCGGCAGCGCTCGGTGGGTGTTTTCGAAGTGAGCAAATTACTACAGATTCGAATACGAAGTGAAGAGCGATAAAAATAAGAGAACAGAAAAGAGTGGTGGAAAAATGAGACAATCATAACAAAAATACGACTAGAATTCCAGCTGCGTGAATAAATCCTTCTATATGTTCCAACCGGACCTTATTGCCAAAACCTAAAAGATGTCATGGGCAGCGTGCTTGCACACCCGGCTGCCACAGGACCCTATTGAAATAAAATGTCTGGGCCGCAACACTGCGGCACACTAGACTCAACAAATGAGACAAAATAAATAAAACAAAAACCAAATAAAGTGGCCGGCCGCCCGAAAACAGACCGGCCGAAGAACCAAAGATTGTGTGCGTCATAGAGCACAGTGTCTAGAGGAACTTCTCAAAATGCTTGTCGTCCAACCATCCGACTTTTTCAAAAGCAGCAAAAAGCCTGCTGGCTTTGTTGACGTCGATGCGACAAGCCTTCTGTGCGTCCGTTCTTCTGAACGGCATGTCGTTGCGAACGCGGTTGACCTTCTCGAAGAAGAATCTTCTCTTGGAGTCGAGATACACGTTGCAGCGGAGGCGCAATGTGGAAGCCAACAAGACCTCCGCGGGGTGCAACTTGACGAGGTTTGGGTCGCTCTTCAAGTCCATGGGCTGGCCCTTCCACTCGATCTTCAATGCACGGTTGTTACCTTTGGGCAACGTGGTGTATGCGTCGGGCGAGTAGTCTGGGATGGACTCGTCGATCAAGGCCGCCTGTTGCGCGGCGAGCGGAGAACCCACGTAGGGCGCTTCCTTTCTAACTCGTCTTTTTTTCTGCATGGGTAGCGAGGGCTCGTCTGCGGGAGCGGGGCTGCTGATGTCGGAGAGCGGTTCGTGGCTCTCGCGAACAAGTCTTCTCGTGCGAACACGCTCCACCTCTGAGTCGGAGTCAGAGCTGTTTGAGGAGGCCTGCTGCTGCTGTTGATGCTGCTGCTGCTGCCTTCTCTTGCGCTCGGCTCTTCTCTCGCTCAACCGGATCGATTGCAGGTGGGAAGCCTCTCTGGCGGATTCGAAGCTGTACTGCCCCAAGAAGGACAATTGCTTCTCTTTGTACTGCGAGCCCAACTTTGCCCAAGGCTTGACAGTCAACAGGTAGCTTTTGTAGTTTTCCACCTTGAAGGGCTTGTTGTTGACAAGGAAGTTTTCCTGGTCATAAGCATCCTGGTAATCCTCTATCGCATCGTGCGCATAGCTGTCTCTGTGATAAGGAGACAATGGAGGAGACAAAATTTCATGGGTGGAGGGCAGTGCCGGCGCTGGGAAGTAGCTGGCATGGAATTTCATTGGGTCTGCAGCGGATTTATCGTCTGTTTGGCCATGGGGAGTGAGGCATCCGTCTCTTTGGCCGAAGGTCCTCGATATGGGCTGGTATAATAAGGTCATCTCGAAATTCGCAGCAGTGGGTTCAATTCTGCAGTGGGGAAACGATTGAGGCGATGGGGCAAGGAGATAATAAGTGAAGCAAAATGAGTCGATATTCAAAGACTTGAGATCGGAAAGAAAAATGGTATGTTTATCAGGGCGTACAAATACATAAAAGAGTAAAAGAAAATAAAATAAAAAAAAAACAGAAACATTGCATCAGCTATTGTATGTAATACCACAAATTTCTTTTTTTCCTGCATGCACGGAAGGATCGAAGATCTGGCTGATCCAGGGTTTCGGGCCGCCGCTGGTCTGATAGAGCCTAGAAAAAGCCCAGAGGGAGAGTCACCTGCCGTGATTACACTGCTCGAAAATTGCCTTTTCATCTCTTCTCTGGTGGCCACAATTGCTCACTGGCGGAGGCCCGTCGGGTCATCTCATTGTCTGTACAGAATGTGTGACTGTTATACAGATGCTGATCACGGCGCGTCTGTCATGTCTCATGCAGGGTGCCCCATCTCTCCAGACTATAACCGGGGTGGCAACTAAGCAGTCCAGGTTTTTTGCATTGCCGTGGAGCCGGTGCCGTGTGTCCCTTCACACCACACCAACTACGCGACAGGCCAAACATCGCCATCGTCGGATGACTCTGTGGACGCCATGCTTATCTGGACGCCGCTTCTATCCGAGCGCCTGCCCCAGGCGACGTCATGCAGGATGCTGCTTCTCTCGGCACGCGGGCGGTTTGGAACCTGGCTTCTCCAGCTCCGCTCCACCTGCCGCACGAGCACTTCCGAAGACAGTTCAGGCTGCGGATTTGGAATTTTTCGTGCTCCAGGTATGACCTCGTTTCTCATCCAATGTCTTTCCCACCGTGGCTTTTTAGTGTTCTTTAGATATTGACACCCGCATGCAGCCGCCCCAGCCGTTGGGTTGCACTGCGCGCGCAGAGAGATGCTTCTAGCCCCTGGCTGCGAATGACTCGCCGTCTTATCGCTCACGTGCGCGACATTGCAATCACGCGAGCCGGGCGCGCAGGTTGGAAGGTCGGTGGCGGCCACTTCTTCGCGCCAAGACAGTCATTCACATAATGTTAAGGCAATTGTCTGGAAACACACTTTGCAAATGGGCTGCCGAGGGCCCGCCCACCTATCCACGCTTTCGCAACAGTGGCACGCAGCCGCCGCACCGCGAATGCTCAGGTGCGCGCTAGAATGCGGCGGCCGATGTTGGTGATGCCGCTTTCCCGCTTGGAGCGACGGAGCGATGGAGCAGGCGCCCGCGCGCACGTGACGCACATCTCACGGCGCCGCCATCTCCAACTTCTTCGCCATGCTCTCTGCATTGAAGCGTTTACCTACACTGCTATCAGCAAAACCCAGCATGGTGACGTACGGCGGAAAGCTATGCCTCGCGCCTATGGTGCGCAGCGGAGAGCTTCCTATGCGGCTCATGGCCCTCAAATACGGAGCAGACTTGGTGTGGTCGCCCGAGATCATCGATCGCAAAATTAGAACTTGCACTCGTGTCGAAAACGACACGTTGGGCACGGTTGACTTTGTGGAAACGAACAAGTCCGGCACGAAAAATTCGTTGATATTCCGCACTGATAGAGCCGTGGAGAGCGGCAAGCTCATTTTCCAGCTTGGCTCAGCAGACCCGGACATCGCCGTGGACGGCGCTTTGAAGGTCATCGGCGACGTGGACGGCATCGACTTGAACTGCGGCTGCCCAAAGCCATTCTCGACCCACGCAGGCATGGGTGCAGCGTTGCTTTCGACGCCCGACCTCCTCACTTCGATCTTACGCAATCTTGTTGAAAAAGTCGGTAAGCCTCACGGCAAGCCCATCAGCGCCAAGATCCGTTTGCTCGATACAACGGATGCGCAGCCCACGCTAGACTTGGTCGAAAAGATCTGCAAAACTGGCGTGGCAAACCTCACAGTGCACTGTCGGACCCGTGATATGCGTAACCGCCAACAGCCCATCCGGGACTTTGTTTCCCGCATCTACGACGTCACCAACAGCCACAACGTGTCGTTGGTGATCAACGGTGCCTTCCGGTGCCGTCGCGAGGTCGAGCTTTTCCAAGAGCTGATCCAAAACCCGAATGTGGGCGGAATGATTGCCGAGGCGGCCGAGTCCAACCCCACTGTGTTCAGCGCCGATCCGCTACCGTGGAACACGGTGATTCCTGAGTTCGTCAGAACTTGTATCGCGTATGACAATCATCCCAGCAACACCAAGTACATTCTCCTAAACCAGCTCCCGGGGAAGTCCAAATTCTACAAGCAGTTTTGCCAGGTCAAGAGCAACGACGACTACCTCCGCATTGCCGATGCCATTGGCGACGAAGGCAGCAAGATCTTCATCCGTGTGATGCAAAAGGATAGACAGTATTCGAAGGCCGAGTTGGATAGCGACGTTGTCGGCAACCCGGGTGACCTCAAGCGAAAGCTGGAATCCGAGCCCCCAGCGGAGGCAGCATCGCATGCCACCACCAAGAAGCAAAAGACCGTTTGCGTTTGAAGCCTCAGAATGGCTAACAGTGACAATTTCGGCAGAAGGAATAGAAGCTGCAGGGACTTTTGAGCAGTGTGTCACTAGAGCAGACAGATGTGCTGTACAATCAGGCCAGGTTCAGATTTTGTGTAATAACTATTTACATTCGAGACAACAAAATACACGCGACACCCAAATAGTCATGCAATTAAGAAAGGAACCGTTTCAAACCACACCATGCACCTGCCCCAGCAGTCATTATAGCAGTGGAGTACGCCATGGGCTTGACTCCTCTAGAGCTTCTGAACAAAGCTCCAGTCAAAGCACCGGCAGCAAGAGAGTTCAAGTCGTCGTGTTTGCCTCTGAAGTGATCTATGGTGGAGTCGCAAATGTTGTAGATCAATGCGAGCACACCGGCCGAGTTACCAAGGAAAGGACCTCTTCTGGTGATGTGGTTCAACACTGTGTTCAACTTCAACTTGCCGGTAGAGTTGGCAGGCAAGTTGGCCAAGCCCTCTTGCATTCCGTAGGCACCTCCAACTCCCAACCCGAGCAAGTACATGGTACCGGTACCGTAACACAAGTTGTCTCTCCAGTTTCTGGCGGCGATGACACTAGATCCGTTTTCGACTTCGGTCAACTGGTCGTCCTCCAAGTCCAAGTATTCTATGCCCTTGTCCAACCCGGCCAAAGGATGCAACCTGGAAGAGTCCAAGGCACCGGGTGCCTGTATGATGGAGGAGACGTCGGCGACCTGAGATGGGTCGAAGCCCAAGGTCAGCTTGGCTGCGTCGCCTGTGTTGCTATTGTTTGACTGACTTCCGAACAACCACGTCATTTGTTTTGCGGATGTGTATCGATGGGTGAGTGAGTTGGTTGGAGTCTTTTTTTTTTCACTGGTTTTTTTCAGTGCTCACACAGCGCCTGCGACCGCACAATATGCCGCGAAGTTGGCGAGGTTGCCACCGACTACATCACTACATACACTGGTACCGAGAATCACGAGGTTGCGGACACAACGTCTCAGGCTGAATCCCAGCCCTTTTTTCTAGCCTTGATGGTGTTGTTGGTGGCAGCGGTTCTCTGTGTCCGGGTTACCCGGTGGCACTGTCTGCACTATGGCCGTGCGGCGGCCAGGACACCAGGACACCGGAACCATGAAGCTCGGAGCGAGTAGAGCGCACGAAAAAAGACATGAGAAGAGGATGTGCGGAACTGTTCTGTAGCGGCGGCGGCTGGTGAAGGCGACGGACATTTAGCGGGCCGGGGTCATTTTTCATGACATTTTCTTCCTGAGTTTCGACACTATACAGGCGCCGACCTCTGCTTTTCCGGCGCCGCTCATGCTCCATCAGCGTTCTGACCGAGTACTCGGTGGGAGCCATCCAGCCCTGGCGCTTTTCTCCGGGCGCTCGTTTGAGGTGTCAAATCCGGCGCCGGGATTTTTCCTTCGCGGCGCTTGGGCGGGCCGTGCCGGGAAGTTTTCGCGTTTTCGTGTTCTTCTGTTGGCCGTCTTTGCTAGCGCCATTCACGTCTAGTGCGGCGGCGGCCAACGCGCGACCCAACCAATCTAACTGTGAGGCGACAGCCCCAAAAACGGGCGCGGCTTGCTCAGTTGGGCCGATGGCCCGCGAAGGCACCGATGGGAAACGGAAGCAGGGAGGAGAGTGAAAAAGAGGCGTCAAAGGATTGAAGACCGGAAGAGCAAAGCCAGAGACGGGAGCAGAAAACGTAGGATGTAGTGCGGTGAGATGAGAAGGCTGTTTCTTCGCAACCGGGACGCCGACGGAAGTTTCGGTGAGATTAGAGAAGGTTTCGGTGAGGTGACTGGAAGTTTTCGGTGAGGTGACTGGAAGTTTTCGATGAGAGTAGTGGAAGTTTTCGATGAGAGTAGTGGAAGTTTTCGATGAGAGTAGTGGAAGTTTTCGATGAGAGTAGTGGAAGTTTTCGATGAGAGTAGTGGAAGTTTTCGATGAGAGTAGTGGAAGTTTTCGATGAGAGTAGTGGAAGTTTCCGATGAGACTACTGGAAGTTTCCGATGAGACTACTAGAAGTTTCCGATGAGACTACTAGAAGTTTCCGATGAGATAACAGAAGTTTTCGATGAGAGTACTGGGAGTTTCCGATGAGAGTAGTGGAAGTTTCCGATTAGAGTAGTGGGAGTTTCCGATGAGATTACTGAAAGTTTCCAATGAGAATACTGGAAGTTTCCGATGAGAGTAGTGGAAGTTCCCGATGAGAGTAGTGGGAGTTTTCGATGCGACTACTGAGAGTTCCCGATGCGACTACTGAATGTTCCGATGAGATGAAAAGTTCCGGATTACGTGGTCTTGGAGCGTCCAGGATACAAGTGCAGGCGAGCACACAACGGGCCAAAGCAGAGAAATTGAACAGGTCAGAAAGCGATATCGAAATCAAGGGCTGAACGAGTTTTCAGCCAAAAACGAGCAGAGAGGAACCCCCAAGCAATTACGAGGTCCGGGAAGCTCCAAGAAAAGCTAGGAAAGCCAAAGTGTAAGAGAAAAAAGATAGCAAAAAAAAAAAAAGGAAAATAAAATAAAAAAAAAAAAAATCAAAGAAAAAATAAAAATAAAGAAAACAAGGTTTAGGATCAAATTAAACTTCGGCACCGAGTGCAATTCAGGAGCCCAAGGATCGCATTATCGGCGCTGGCCAAAGTGCGCAGGCAGTTGAAATACCTTGCGTTTGACTTGGGTGCACCAGGCCACCGCGTGTACACTCATAGTCAACAGATAGCCAAGGCCTGTGGATAGCCAATGTTCGTGGAACCTCAGCAGATAGCCAAGATCAGCGGAAATACGGGGGCTGCCAAGATCAGCAGATGGCCATATTGCGTGAGTAGCCAAGCAGCAGACAATTGGGACTCCGAGCAAATAAGAGTTGCAATTAGCTGAGGTGGATGGGCAAATCGGCCATGGGCCAGAGAAGTAAAAAAACAAAAAAAAAAAAAGGCGTAACGGACCCACCCCCAGAAAAAACCACGCCCGCCGTCGCGAAAGTCATCGGGCGAGCCAGCTTCACCGATGGCCCGCCAGTAACACCACCAATGTAGCCACTGGCATAACGCCGGCGCCAAAGAGCCACACAGGCCGGCGCCTGGCCGCTGGTTGCAACCGCCCAAATATTCAGTAACAACCGGAACATCTCTGCCATTTATTACGTCAAGGCTGGTGCAGAGGCGGCGGTAGAGACACACCGCATTTTGGGCCAACTTTTCCAATGTTGGGGGCCAAAGTGCCCGACGTTTCGGTCGCGCGGCGTGTGCAGGTGCCACATTGCCAGGCTGCGAGGCACTGTTATAAGGAACCAGGCCGACCTTTCTTGCCCTTCAGCGTATTTTGCCGAGAATCGTTATCCAATTTCGAATCACAAGGGTCCATACGGCTGCTGCTTTTGCGACATCAACAACAACAACAACAACAACAGCTCAAGCAACTCAGCCATCTAGCGTCCTTCCGTTTGATAACTCAACCACTCGTTCGCCTTTGATCCCGTCAGATACCTGTCCCGTTCCTGATTACTTTCAATCATACTACAGTACGTATTCGCCTCCCGACATGTCCGTGGAATTGCCGTTTTTCGTTTGTGATTGGCGGCTCAGAGCCCCTTTTTGGGCGGTTGTCAGCTAGTGCCGGTGCCAGTCAGCATTGGCCGTTCGGAGTTGCTCTAGACGGCGGCTCATTGCGTCTTACGCCTTCAACCGCGTTCTCGGATCACGCCGCGTGATGAAGGGGCCCCCGCTCCTGCTCCGGTGTGGTGCTGACGTCCCCTTGCTCCACTTTCCCAATCTCCCAACATGTTTCCAGACCTCCGGAAGTGTCGCGCTGAGCCAGAGCCCGCATCGCCTCAGCCCGCGCCCGCGCACCTCGACCCGGCTTCTTCTCGCGCCGGGCCTACCAAAACTAAAGACGAAGACGACGACGACTCCATCGCCATTTCTGTTGGCCGCAACCACACGACGGGCGCATGCTTCTTGTCACCGCCTCACCCACGTCCTTCCATACTAACGCATCCAGAACCGTGAGCCGTGCAATTCGCTCCACACACTTTGTACATACTCATCATATCCGCTCCGTCACCCATCTTGGTTCGAGACTCGGTAACCTTACACCCGCCAAACAACAGAGACACCTCACGTTGGGCTTTTCCAATCTATACTCCAAATTAAAGAAGGCACACGAATCTCTCACAAAAATGCCTGACAGAAACTTTGGGGACCTCCACAATGATGTGGCTCCCCACTTCAAGGGACTCAATTCGGTCCAAACCGCAGAGCCCTCTGCCGTCACTGACTTCGTTAAGAACAGCGAGGGCCACACCGTCATCTCCAAGATCTTGATTGCCAACAACGGTATTGCAGCTGTCAAGGAAATCAGATCCGTCAGAAAGTGGGCCTACGAGACTTTTGGCGATGAAAGAGCCATCCAATTCACCGCCATGGCCACTCCCGAAGATTTGGCTGCTAACGCTGAATACATCCGTATGGCTGACCAGTGCGTCGAAGTTCCCGGTGGTACCAACAACAACAACTACGCCAACGTTGAGTTGATTGTCGAAATTGCCGAAAGAACAAATGTTCATGCCGTCTGGGCAGGTTGGGGTCACGCTTCCGAGAACCCAATCTTGCCTGAAATGTTGGCTAATTCTCCAAAGAAAATAGTCTTCATTGGTCCCCCAGGCTCTGCCATGAGATCTCTCGGTGACAAGATTTCTTCCACCATTGTTGCCCAACACGCAGACGTCCCATGTATTCCATGGTCCGGTACCGGCGTTGATCAAGTCGAAGTGAACGAAGAGACTAACCTTGTCTCCGTCTCCGATGAAGTCTACGCTAAGGGTTGTTGTACCAGCCCTGAGGATGGTTTGGAGAAGGCAAAAATAATTGGCTTCCCCGTCATGATCAAAGCCTCGGAAGGTGGTGGTGGTAAAGGTATCAGAAAGGTTGACGACGAACTGAACTTTATCGCCTTGTACAAGCAAGCAGCAAATGAAATTCCAGGTTCCCCAATCTTCATCATGAAGTTGGCTGGCGATGCTAGACACTTGGAGGTTCAATTGTTGGCTGACCAGTACGGTACCAACATCTCTCTATTCGGAAGAGACTGTTCCGTTCAAAGAAGACACCAGAAGATTATCGAAGAGGCTCCTGTCACCATCGCTAGAAAGGACACTTTCCACGAAATGGAAAACGCCGCTGTGAGATTGGGTAAGTTGGTCGGTTACGTGTCCGCCGGTACTGTTGAATACTTGTACTCTCACTCCGAGGATAAGTTTTACTTCTTGGAACTTAACCCAAGATTGCAGGTTGAGCATCCAACGACTGAGATGGTCACTGGTGTCAACTTGCCAGCTGCTCAATTGCAAATTGCTATGGGTATCCCAATGCACAGAATTAGAGACATCAGAACCTTATACGGTGTTGACCCACACACTTCGACTGAGATTGACTTTGAGTTCAAGGAAGAGAAATCTTTGTCCGCGCAGCGTCGTCCTACCCCTAAAGGTCACTGTACCGCATGTCGTATCACTTCCGAAGATCCTGGTGAAGGTTTCAAGCCATCTGGAGGAAACTTGCACGAATTAAACTTCAGATCTTCTTCAAATGTTTGGGGTTACTTCTCTGTCAGCAACCAGTCTTCCATTCACTCCTTCTCTGATTCCCAGTTTGGTCATATTTTTGCTTTTGGTGAAAACCGTCAAGCTTCTAGAAAACACATGGTTGTCGCTTTGAAGGAATTGTCCATCAGAGGTGATTTCAGAACAACCGTGGAGTATTTGATCAAATTGTTGGAAACTCCAGATTTTGAGGATAACACCATCACCACTGGCTGGTTGGATGAATTGATCAGCAAGAAATTGACTGCTGAGAGACCTGATCCAATCCTCGCCGTTTTGTGTGGTGCCGCTACCAAGGCCCATATTTTGTCCACCGAAGATAATGACGAATATTTGACATCTTTAGAAAAGGGTCAAGTCCCTAAAAAGTCTTTGTTGAGAACGCTCTTCCCGATTGAATTCATCTACGAGGGCCAGAAATACAAGTTCACTGCAACTAAGTCTTCGAGTGACAGCTACACCTTGTTCTTGAACGGAACCAAGGCAGTAGTGGGCGTTCGCTCCTTGTCTGATGGTGGATTGTTGTGCTCTATCGACGGCAAGTCTCATGCCATCTACTGGAAGGAGGAGCCTTCTGCTACCAGATTGTCCGTCGATGGCAAGACTTGTTTGTTGGAAATCGAGAACGACCCAACCCAATTGAGAACTCCATCTCCAGGTAAATTGGTTAAGTATTTGCTCGAAAGTGGTGAGCATGTTACTGCAGGCCAGCCTTATGCCGAGGTTGAAGTCATGAAGATGTGCATGCCTTTGGTTGCCCAAGAGAACGGTATTGTCCAAACAATCAAACAACCAGGCTCTACCGTTAATGCCGGTGACATTTTGGCCATTTTGGCTCTTGATGACCCATCCAAGGTCAAGCATGCCCTTCCATTCGAAGGTACCTTGCCAGAGCTCGGTGATCCTTTCCTTCAAGGAAGCAAACCAGTTCACAAGTTTAACACTTATTCTTCGATCTTGGACAACATTTTGGCTGGATTTGACAATCAAGTCATCATGAACGCTTCTCTTAAAAACATTATTGAGGCCTTGAGAGACAAAGATTTGCCATATTCCGAATGGAACTTGTACGCTTCAGCTTTACATTCGAGATTGCCTCCAAAGTTAGACGAGAACTTGTCCAGTTTGATTGAGAAGGCACAAGCTAGATCAGCTGAATTCCCTGCTAAACAGATTTTGAAACTTATCAGCAAGGCCGAGGCTGAATCAGAGGACGGCCTCTTCGGCTCGATCGTCGCACCATTGGTCGATGTTGCTTCCAAGTTTACAGGGGGACTCCAAGAGTATGAGTTCAAGTTTATGGCTGATTTGATTAATCAGTACTACGAGGTTGAAAACCAGTTTTCTGGTGCTAACACCAGAGAAGAGGATGTGATCTTGAAACTCAGAGACTCGAATAAGTCTGACTTGCAAAAGGTTTTACTCCTTGCATTGTCTCATTCTAGAGTCTCCGCAAAGAACAATCTTATCTTGGCCATCGCTGACCACTATCAACCAATTTTGCAGCAGTCAGCTACCATCGCCACTCCTATCAGAGAGGCAATGAGAAAGATTGTTGAGTTGGATTCCAGAGGAACTGCTAAGGTCGCATTGAAAGCTAGAGAAATTCTTATCCAATGTTCTTTGCCCTCTATCAAGGAAAGATCCGATCAACTTGAACACATTCTTAGATCTTCTGTCATGCAAGCTTCTTACGGCGAGGTTTACGCAAAGTACACTAGTCCTAACCTTGATGTGATCAGAGAAGTTGTTGACTCTAAACACACTGTTTACGACGTCTTGCTTCAATTCTTGACTAATACTGACAAATGGGTTGCCATGGCCGCTGCTGAAGTGTATGTTCGTCGTTCTTACAGAGCATACAACTTAGACTCCATGTCTTACTCTTTTTATGAACAAGAAAAGTTGCCAATCATTGAGTGGAAGTTCAAATTGCCATCTCCTAATTCAGCTGCTACGATTTCTTTCAACAGACAAGATTCAAACTCTATGAACAGAGCAGACTCTGTTTCTGATTTGTCTTACATGACTGACGATGCTCACCAGAAATCCAGAACAGGCCTTTTGTTCCCTGTCAGACACATCGATGATGCCGAGGAAGTTCTTCTCGCTGCCTTGGAAAAGGTGCAACCAAGTGACGCCATTAATTTCAAGGCTTCTGGAGAGGAGCCACAGTTCACTAATGTTGTGAACGTGGTTGTTACCGACATCGAGGGTTTGGAAACCGAAGATGAGGTTTTGAACAAGATCAGCGAAATTCTTGAGGAGACCAAGCTGGAGTTGAAAGCTGCAGCTATCCGTCGTATCACTTTCGTGGTTGCAAACGATGTTGGAACCTACCCAAGATATTACACCTTTACTGCCCCCGACTATTTGGAGAACAAGGTCATTAGGCACATTGAGCCCGCTTTGGCCTTCCAATTGGAGTTGGGAAGAATGGAGAACTTCGACATCAAACCTATCTTCACTGACAACAGAAACATTCATGTTTACGAGGCTATCGGAAAAAACTCACCATCCGACAAAAGATTCTTCACTCGCGGTATTGTTAGAACTGGTGTCATCAACAATGAGATCAGTGTTAAGGAGTACTTGATCGCCGAGACCAACCGCCTCATTTCTGACATCTTGGATGCTTTGGAAATCATTGACACATCCAACTCAGACTTAAACCACATTTTCATCAATTTCTCCACCGTTTTTAATGTTACACCTCATGAGGTGGAGGCTGCTTTTGAGGCTTTCTTGGAGAGATTCGGTAGAAGATTGTGGAGATTAAGAGTGACTGGTGCAGAAATCAGAATTTCTTGCGTCGACCCATCTACTGGCCAACCTTTCCCATTGCGTGCAATGATTAACAACGTCTCCGGATATGTCGTGAAGTCAGAATTGTACATGGAGATTAAGAACACCAAGGGTGAGTGGGTTTTCAAGTCGATTGGATCTCCTGCTTCTATGCATTTGAGATCTATCGCAACTCCTTATCCCGCCAAAGCATCATTGCAACCTAAGCGTTACAGAGCTCACAACATGGGTACGACTTATGTTTACGACTTTCCTGAATTGTTCCGCCAGGCTACCCTCACTCAGTGGAAGAAGGATGACAAAGATGCCAAGCCTCCTCAGGACTTCTTTGTCTCCCAGGAATTGATTCAAGACGACAAGCGTGGCTTAATCGCTGTTGAGAGAGAACCTGGTTCCAACAAGGTTGGAATGGTAGGTTTCAAGGTTACTGCGAAGACACCTGAATATCCAAGCGGCCGTCAATTCATCATTGTTGCCAACGACATTACTCACAAGATCGGTTCGTTCGGTCCCGAGGAGGATGAATACTTCAACAAGTGTACTGACTTGGCAAGAAAGATGGGTGTTCCTAGAATTTACCTTTCTGCCAATGCCGGTGCTAGAATGGGTGTTGCTGAAGAATTGCTCCCTTACTTCAAGGCCGCCTGGAATGAAGAGGGCAAACCTGAGAAGGGCTTCAAGTATTTGTATTTGACTGCCGAGGATGAAGCTGCTCTTCATGCAAAGGGCCACACCAAGAGTGTTGTGACAGAGAAGATTGTCGAAAACGGCGTCGAACGTCATATGATTACTTCTATTGTTGGAAGTGAAAATGGTTTGGGAGTTGAGTCTCTTAAGGGATCTGGTTTGATCGCTGGTGCAACTTCGAGAGCTTACAAGGACATTTTCACCATCACTTTGGTTACATGCAGATCTGTGGGTATCGGTGCTTACTTGGTCAGATTAGGTCAAAGAGCCATTCAGATTGAGGGCCAACCAATTATTTTGACTGGTGCCCCAGCCATCAACAAGTTGTTGGGTAGAGAAGTCTACTCATCCAACTTGCAATTGGGTGGTACACAAGTCATGTACAAGAACGGTGTCTCCCATATGACCGCAAGCGATGACTTGGCTGGTGTTGAGAAGATCATGGAATGGATGTCGTACGTGCCAGCCAAGCGTGGAACCCCTGTTCCACTTTTGACTTCTGCTGACTCCTGGGACAGAGACATCGAGTTCAAGCCAACCAAGGACGAAGTTAGCGATGTCAGATGGATGATCGAGGGTCGTAAGCACGATGATGGCAGATTCGAGGCCGGTCTTTTCGATGAGGGCTCCTTCCAGGAGACTTTGTCCGGATGGGCCAGAGGTGTTGTTGTCGGAAGAGCTCGTCTCGGTGGTATCCCAATGGGTGTTATCGGTGTCGAGACTAGAACAGTGGAGAACGTTATTCCAGCTGACCCTGCCAACCCAGATTCTACCGAGCAATTGATTCAGGAAGCAGGCCAAGTTTGGTACCCTAACTCTGCTTTCAAGACTGCTCAAGCAATCAACGATTTCAACCACGGTGAGCAATTGCCTTTGATGATCTTGGCAAACTGGAGAGGATTTTCTGGTGGACAACGTGACATGTACAATGAAGTTCTTAAATACGGATCTTTCATTGTGGATGCTTTGGTTGACTTCAAGCAACCTATTTTCACCTACATCCCTCCACACGGAGAATTGAGAGGTGGTTCGTGGGTCGTTGTTGACCCATCTATCAACTCTGATATGATGGAGATGTATGCCGACGTTGAATCCAGAGCCGGTATTTTGGAAGCCGAGGGTATGGTTGGTATCAAATTCAGACGCGACAAATTGATTGCTACTATGGAGAGATTGGATCCAACTTATGCCGACTTGAAAAAGCAATTGTCGAATGCATCCAACCAAGACGAACAAGGCAAGATTTCTGCCAAATTGGTTGCACGTGAGACTGAATTGTTGCCAGTCTACAGCCAGATTTCTGTTCAATTTGCCGATTTGCATGATAGATCGGGCCGTATGTTGGCTAAGGGTGTTATCAGCAAGGAGCTCCAGTGGCGCGATGCAAGAAGATTCTTCTACTGGCGTTTGCGTCGTCGGTTGAACGAGGAGTACTTGTTGAAGATGATTGGTGATGCTGTTGGATCTGAGGTGAAGTTGGAGAAGGTTGCCCGCTTGAAGAGTTGGATGCCTACTGTTGACTATGAAGACGATGAAGCTGTCAGCAACTACATTGAGAACAATCACAAGAAGTTACTGGCTAAGATTGACGAATTGAAGCTGGAGAAGCACAGATTTGAGTTGTCGAACCTCTTGGGTAAGGACTCGACCGTGTCAGCTACAGTTATTAAGGACTTCATGTCCTCTTTGTCCGACGAGGACAAGAAGAAATTTCTTGAATCTTTGTAAAAAGATTTTATGACCATTGAACGAGATTAGTGTGGAAGCTTCTGGTAATGGGTTTTGTTGTTGTTACCTGTTTCCGGATATTCTTCTAACGATTTATAATTATTGATAATATTTTGTGCGCACTGAGTAGTGAAGCATCAGAAGGTGCACATCGCCATGAAATTGCAAAAAGGTTTTGGAATTGTGCTTGTTATGGCTTGGGCTAAAGAGTGTATTTGTGGTAACCATTTGATACTTCTTGAAAAAAAGCAAACATTGGAAAAGCTCTTCAAGTACGAAATCACTTATCCATTGACACAAAGAGTCCGGAGCCTCATCAAGAGACACTACCAAATCGGAGAGCGAGTGGGATTTGTGGGGAGCTTTTCGAGAAGTATGCTTGAGAAATTGAGATCATGTCCACTCGTAGCAGAGATCACGCCCGATATCGAGTTTGAAGCGTTTGCACGCCAGGCCCAGTATAACGCACCAACGCACTTGGTGCACTTGTCTCGAAGCACAGAACCAGGAAGCACGAGTAACGCGTACTATTACGATCAAGACGCTCAAGGTAAAGACGTCAATGTGTACATTCTCGACACCGGAGTTCAGGTTGACAATGAAGAATTCGAGGGACGGGCCAGTGTGGGGTTTGATTACACACAAGAAGGAGGAACTGATCTCAACGGACACGGCACACACGTAGCAGGTATTGTCGGATCACGACAATTTGGAGTTTCCAAGCAGGCAAACATTGTGGCTCTCAAGACACTTGACCGCAGTGGCCACGGAACGCTCAGCAGCATTCTAGCCGCATTGGAGTACGCCACGCGGGACAGAAGGGAAAGCCAGCGGCCGGGAGTCGCTAACCTCAGTTTAGGCTCGGCCACAAACGCTCTTCTAGACAAGGTGATTGCATCGGCAGTAGATACGGGGTTGGTGATTGTTGTTGCTGCTGGAAACCATAATATTAATGCCTGTGAAATGCTGCCTGCCAGTGCACCCCAGGCTATCACAGTTGGTGCTTTTGACGGCGCCAACAACGCCATTGCAGACTTTTCCAACTGGGGCCCATGTGTGGATGTGTTTGCAGCGGGCGTAGACATTTCCAGCATCGACATAAGGAACCCGGCCCAGCCCAACCAACTTTCGGGAACGTCAATGGCTGCGCCGATAGTGACGGGGCTAGTGGCGAACCTTCTCAGCTCAGGTGTGCTGCCTCAATCTATGAAGCTTCATCTCTTGAAACTTGCGAGGCCTGGTGTCCTTCAATTGAGCAGTTTAGAAGGCAAACTGGGGACACCAAATATGGTGGTGCACAACGGAGCCCAGTGAGAGGTGACGTCAAGGTAACGGTCGGGAATTTGCTAGACTTCTTCGTTAAAAACACATTTCGCAGTGTCTGCTTATTTATGTGGAGAGTATTCAACCAGTGAGTAGCCTTCTCTTATGACAGAGATATGTCCAGTATAAATAGGCTTCGTATCGAAAGAATCAGTGCTTGAATTGGCCTGAGGTGAGATTGCGGCCCACCGCGTGCACTCCCGTGACTTTTCGCAGTCGGTGCTGTTTTGCACCCATTCTCTTATCTTGTACTACATCATGTTTCTGTCGCTAGGTCAACGCCGAGAGGCCCGGAAAAAGTCCAACGACTCAGATCAGGCAGACGTAGGAAAAGTGCTTCCCGGAACGTTCAATATGAGAGACGTAGATAGCGCAAACAGAACCCCTTACTTCAATTCGGAGTTTCTGTCTGAATACAGAAGATTACGCAGTGCGTACGAAAGTGTCGGGACAGAGGCAGAATCGGCAACGTCCGAAGAGATGGAAAATCGGTTCCCTGCGTGGGGCCCCTCGGATGCCGTGCCCGTTACGCAGACAGAAATCGATGCCATTCTTCACCGGCTTCAAAAGGTGTTCGGGTTCCAGACCGACAACGTCCGCAATATCTACGTTTACATCATGACACTCCTAGACTCGAGAGCGTCGCGGATGGGGCCGTTCAGTGCTTTGAGAACGCTCCATGGCGACTACATCGGCGGACCCAACGCCAACTTCAAAAAGTGGTACTTCGCAACTGAAATGGACTCCGATGATATGCCTCGGCGGTACGACAAGAAGCTCCGGGCTTCGAAGCCTTCGGAAGACTTCGAGGTTGCACAAAAAATATGGCAGGCTCGAATGGTCCGATTGTCGCCCCCAAAACAGCTCACCCAGGTGGCATTGTATCTCCTTTGCTGGGGAGAGGCCAACAACGTTCGGTTCATGCCTGAATGTTTGTGTTTTGTGTTCAAATGCTGTATCGACTACTACAGCTCTATCTCAGACTACGACAATCTTGAACAGCCACCAAAAGCGTTTTTGGACCACATAATCACCCCACTCTACACAATCTTGCGTGGCCAGATTTATTTTGAGAAGCGTGGAAAACTCGAACGTGTTGATAGAGACCATAATCAAATTATCGGATACGACGATATCAATCAGCTCTTTTGGCATCGCTCAGGACTCCAGAAGTTGATCTTATCTGACAAATCTCTGC
>JAKUBD010000100.1:0-22034 GCA_030563125.1 Metschnikowia laotica
GGGCATTGGGAAGCGGAAAGTAACGCAGGAGTGACGGCTGTGATGCGTCGAGAGCCGGTTGGGAGAGTACCATGCGGCGGGGGCGCTAGCGGGGACGATCCGGTGTGGGGGCGGTCGGTGGATCGCTAGTATAGCGTTTCCGCTTGTGTTGATGGTGGAGGCGCGCAGGCATCAGGCTATAGTCGCTGCGCACAGGGACTGATGGACTCTGCCATGGTCGAATAAATGGAAGTAGCTGCTCGGGAAAGGATAATTCGGTTGCATGGGGCGAACTATGTGATTGGAAAAATAAACACAGCAAGTAGAAAAAAAAAAGGAAAAAAAAAAAGTAAAAAACCAGAGAAATTAGGTCTACTGACAGACAAGCAACCGGGGCATGTCTGGCGGCTTACCGAGATACGCCACACAATCACCAAAATTCCAACGCTTCAGTCGCATGCATCTACATGGTCGACCCTCTGTTTTTTTTAAGAAATCAATTACTATTTACACTGGCTGATTTACTCGATAATTCTGGTCACCATACCGGTACCCACGGTCTTGCCGCCCTCTCTGAGGTTGAAACGCTGGTTAAGCTCAATTGGGGTCTTTCTCACCAATTCAACTTCCATCTCAACGTTGTCACCAGGAGAAACCATGGCCGAGTGGTCAGCATCCTCTGGGAATCTCAAAGTACCGGTAACGTCGTTGGTTCTGATGAACAATTGAGGCTTGTAGTTCTCACCAAAGGCAGAGTGACGTCCACCCTCGTCCTTGGACAAAATGTACAAAGAGGCCAAGAACTTCTTGTGAGAGTTGACGGTACCGGCCTTGGCCAAAACCATACCACGAGAAACCTCCTCTCTCTTGACACCTCTCAACAAAATACCGGCGTTGTCTCCTGCAACTGCAGCATCCAACTCCTTCTTGAACATCTCAATACCGGTAACGGTAGTCTTGAATGGCTTGTCAAAGTCTCCGACAATCTCGATCTCCTCACCCTTCTTCAAGGAACCTCTCTCGACTCTACCGGTGACAACGGTACCTCTACCGGAAATGGAGAAGACACCCTCGACTGGCATCAAGAATGGCTGCTCCAAGTCTCTGGATGGAGTTGGAATGTACTCGTCGACAGCCTCCAACAACTTGGTGATGGCCTTCTCACCGATCTCTGCCTCTCTGGACTCCAAAGCACACAAGGCAGAACCCATGACAACTGGAGTTTCGTCACCGTTGAAACCGTACTCGGTCAACAATTCTCTCATTTCCATCTCAACCAATTCCAACATCTCAGGGTCGTCAATGGTGTCGACCTTGTTGACGAAAACAACCAAGTGTTGAACACCAACTTGTCTGGCCAACAACAAGTGCTCTCTGGTTTGAGGCATTTGACCGTCAGTGGCGGCAACAACAATAATGGCACCGTCCATCTGGGCGGCACCGGTAATCATGTTCTTGATGTAATCCTTGTGACCGGGACAGTCAACGTGGGCGTAGTGTCTGTTGTCGGTCTCGTACTCAACGTGGGCGGTAGAAATGGTGATACCTCTGGCTCTCTCCTCTGGAGCCTTGTCAATGGAGCCATATTCCAAGAAGCTGGCACCACCCTTCTCTGAGAGAACCTTGGTGATGGCTGCAGTCAAGGTGGTCTTACCGTGGTCAACGTGACCAATGGTACCGATGTTCACGTGGGGCTTGGAACGGTCAAAGGCAGCATAGCCTCTAGCGAAGGTGGGGCGAGCTTGAATAGCGGCCCTTCCACCGACACGAACAGTTGAGAAACGGCTGACGATGTTTCTGATCATTGTTGAAGAAAAACGCTGGATCCCGAAAAATTTTACCATTGGTGCGCGGCCAATACCCTGTGTTCCATGCTATATGCAGGTCGCAATAGCAGCTGCCTGTTTCGCCACAAGTCACGTCCAACGGTGTGGCGATATAATCTTTTGTTTATTTGGTTTGTGATTTCGAGTAACTTTGTGTTCATCCACTCTCCAGGAGTGAGGCTCAAGGTATCCGGGCGGGGGTTTAAGCCGCGTACCGCAGCACAGCCTTCTCGGAACACGTCGGAAGCGGATTGCAACTTACAAGTTCGGTCCTGTTTTCCAGTTAAGACTCCTCTACGTCGCCCTCCTCGTGCATATTGCGGTCCACGATCCGCTGAACTTCTGTCTCATCGCCATGATTCTTGCACACATACTCGTAGTAGATGCAGAGTAAAAGAAGGGTGCCCTGAAGCAACGCCGCCACAAAGTAAGACACCCAGGAGCTCCAATGGGAGCCTTTCGTGAAGAACAACGTGGCTGTGAACACGAATCCACCTGGCGTTTGGATACACATCATGCCAATCGACAAAGTGCCCGGATGCTTCAATTTGTAAGTGGTGACAATCTGCGGGATGTATTTGATGATGGTCAAAAGCGTCGACATCAACCCATTGAACTGTGCCAACGCAAGAAGTGTGGAGCGGTTGGTAGAGAAGGCAAGTGCAATCTGCGCAACAGACAACACGGCATGGGCCACCACAAGTCGTCCCACGCCCACAATCCGTGCATACTCGGCCTTGTCCTGCTTGACCGAATGATGAGTCCACAATAAAACTAATACAAGGATCATAATGGCGCAGGTGCACTGAAGCCCTATCTGAATGAGATTAAGCTGGGAGTTGATGCAATTGAACAACGTTAATGCGCCGATGCGACAGCAATAGCGGGCTCGGGAGCTGATCATCGTAATGTTGGTGGCTGTAAATATCGACGAGCATGAGCCAAGCCATAAGAAGTTGACCGATAAGCCTTCAGATGTTCTTTTTTGGTGGATTCTGAAGTATTGCGGGAGATAGCTGACGAAGATTCCCAATGTGATAAGAATAGACACCACGAAGTTTGTGACCGAGGCACCATCGTACACTTTGCAGAAATTTTCTGGTTCTGTTGCCCAAAGAGACATAATTATTTGGCGTCTTCAGATGATTGTGGGGTTCTTCAGGGTTATTCTTCATGCGGCCATGATATACGTGTGTGCAGGTCAGCGTGTTATCAGCTAGTCAAGTTTTGATACATACATTCATTGGTCTATAAAACAGGGAATTAACCGCTGTGAAATTTTGCTAATTGGTTTGCAATGCAATCCCTTAATCGGTTCGGATTATACGTAATGGCACCTTTGCGATGAATTTCTCGCCGTTGCCGAGCTTCACCTCGATAGAAATAAAGTAGTATCTGCAAATGATACAGCTCTGGAAAGAGGGCACCAAGCTTAGATAGCCACTTGTTGAATCATCTGACAGGCTGCTGTCCTTCTGGAAGATGCTTTGCAAGTCAATGGTAACCTCAAAGTGTTTT
Source organism: Metschnikowia laotica (assembly GCA_030563125.1). Taxonomy (NCBI): domain Eukaryota; kingdom Fungi; phylum Ascomycota; class Pichiomycetes; order Serinales; family Metschnikowiaceae; genus Metschnikowia; species Metschnikowia laotica. The sequence continues at coordinate 3,324 of JAKUBD010000100.1, forward strand.
TCGTAGCTGTTTGGTTTGGACGTCAGCTCCCTCCAAGAATTCATATCGCCAATGGTTCTTGCCTTGGTGTTATCGATTTTGAAGTAATTGCACTTTGACTCTAGGTTGGCCAACGACTTGATATCCATAAGGGTCTGTGAAGTCAAATTAAGAACCTCGAAACCGTATTTCTCGACGTATTTCGTAACCTCGGCCAAGTATCTCTTGAATGGGTTCACGATGTGCGTCTCAACTCCATCCACATTGCTCAATGTGTTTCTAAACTTCATGTCTTGTGTGAGTTCGATTGGAATTGGATACTTTTTGGATCTGACTGTGCACACTGCGAGCCTGGCACTGATGTTTTTGATTTCTGGGGGTTTGGTTCCTTTCAAAGATCCGTCAGTGCATGCAAATTCCAAATCCAAGGGAACCTTCACAATTGTTTTCGAATGTGTTTGTAAAGGAGTCACAGTGTGAAAAATGCTTGGCCGAATATACAGCACAACCTCCTCTCGTTTCGGAATGTATCCTTTGAGTAAGCCCACGATCTTCGGAGGGTTGGTCAAAGTTTTCCGCTTGTATGGAAGAATGATTTTGAAATTGGAGGAGTCTAGTACTGGCTGAGGTTCTTGTGACCCATGAGGCTTGTAAACTTGCTTGTGAATGGAGGTCTTTCTTGAAATGTAATCTTTACTTGTCCCTTCCATAAGTTGTGCACCCAAGTTAATCGATTTTTGGATGTTTCTCACAAATTCCTTGTAGTGCTTCTCGGGTAGAAACTCTTGGTAGTCTGAATCAAAGACAGCTCTGTCGAACGGGATGAGTCTCAATGGCGCGCTTGCGTCTCGAATAATCACAAACTCGTCCTTGTCTGAAGGAGAGCATTTGCGGTAGGAGGAAAGCTTGCCGATGACTCTTGTTTCCACACTATAGCTGATGGCGAGATCGGGGAAAGAGAGGTCGCGAAGCACATAGTTGCTCGGGTTTGCTTGCTTTTTGCCCAACCCAGGAACAGAGATCTTTGGTGATGGACTGTTAGACAGTGGCAAGGTGGACTTGGATTTTTCTTGTTTGTGGTGAACGCCTCGAAGCTTTTTCATGCGTTGCATGAAAGCTGCTTTATCGAGCCCCAAAGTGGGCGCAAGCTCACAATGACAAGGAAGCTCGTGGGCCTCGCAGGCACAGTCAAGAAGCTTCTCGGGGATGGTGAAGTTGAAGAATTTCTTGTAAGTGACACCTGGTTCGAAGTGTTTCTCGTTGGGAAAAAACAAGGAAGAGCCATCGACCGGGTCAATGGTGGAGTCGGTCACCTCCTCGGCCTCGAGAAACGTGGCGGGAGTCCACGAAGCGTTATAGTCGAACATGTTGAGAAACTTGTAGAAGAGCACGGGCCTCAGCGAGGATTCCTCGCCTCCGTGGATGGAGATTTTGCCCTCAAACACCACCGAGAACATGTCGAAGGTCATGGGTTTCGTGTGAGTGTTGACGATCTTGACGAAACCGTGGATGGAATCGCCCTGGCGGAATTCGGAACTAATGGGATCGTAGATTTCCGGAGAGCGGCCCTTGACGCCGGGAGCTCGCGTAAACACAATGTCGATGTGCAATTTGTCGGCAAGCGACTTGTCGAACGCGGTCAAGTGCTTCAAGCGGTGTGTGTTGGCCAAGATGGAGTCTTCCCAGCGCGTGGCGATGCGGCCGTTCAGCCCAGGTGCTTGCAGGGACTCGGCGTTGGGCCCGAAATAATCCAGCGCCGACTCGGACAGCGACGGGGATGGCGACGTAGCCTGGTATGTGGGCGGGTCGTCAGTGAATGTGTCGGAGGACGGGTCGATGTTTTTGGAAAAGGTGGACTCGTAGAGCTGGTACGACGGAAGAATGTTCCAGATGGGCACTTCTTCCGCCGGCGGCGATACCAACGGATACAAGGGCGACAGCTGGCCCGAGTGAAGCGGGGACAAGGAGCGCACGAAGCCGAAATCGAGGTGCATCGATTGAGCGCCCAGCGGCAGCGAGGCAGAGGATTGTTGGAAGGAGGCGGACCTTGATGGCGGCGACGGTCTGCGGGAAGCTCGCGAGGACTTTGTGGGTTTGGAGGAGTCCGTTGGGTCAGGCGATGACAGCAGCGGTCCGCCCTTCTCTTTGGTGAAAAGCGGCATGGCCGGCGGCGGGCGTGAACGGGGCGGTGGAGGGAGAAGAAAGAAGTTGGGAGCAGCAGCCAGCGGGAGTAGGGGAAGAAAGGCCGGGGCCGGAGAAAATCGTGGAGATGTAGCGAGGGCGGGCGGGCCTGCGATGTGCGCCGATGTGCGCAGCTGGTGCATCGCAGGCCGCGCATGTTAATGGCCAAATGGGCGCGGGGCTTTGGCGGTGGGCACGGTAGGCCCAACGCTTTTTTTCTGTGGATTCTTTTTCTCTCGTTACTTTTCTCTTTTGCCGTCTCTTTGTTTGCGGGCGGTGAGAGGCGACGGGCCCCAGTTGTGGCCCGGGGGCAACCGGAATTTCTTTTGCCTAGTATAGTCTCGGTTTCCGCCAGCGCACGGCTGGACCTGGGACCACCTAAGGGCCGTTGAGACGGGCCGCCTTCGGGCGCGGCAGCATTAGACACCAGGCATGGCCACCTGTCTGGCCAGCGCATACGAATTTCAGAGCGGAAGAGGGTATCCGAAAGGCGCCCGCCGAGGGATTTTGGCGGTTTTGGCGTTGGCGGTTTTGATTTTGGCGGTTTTGGCGTTGGCCGCTTTGATTTTGGCGGTCTTGGCTCTGGCCGCTCTGGCCGCTTTGGCTCTGGCCGCTTAAGCTTTGGCCGTTTTGATTTTGACCGTTTCTTCGCCCGGCCTTTCCTGCCCTCTTCCGCCTGCTCCCCGCGCCCCTCCCGCTGCCCAAATAGGGCCTCTCCCGCTGCCCAAATAGCGCCTCTGCGCAGCTGCCAAATGCCATGTGCGCGCAGGCCCCAATCCCAGCGCGGAAGTCAAGCGCGCCCCATTCCTACTCCACCATCGCGAACCTCCATCTGCCCATTCCATCATGAGCGCCTCGTTGTGGGCCGTGCAAGCGGCCAGAAAAAACAAATCCAAGTCCGAGTCGCCGGTGCCGGGATCCGCCCGCTTCATTGCCGCGGAAATGCGTGCCAGTCTCGCGTGTTCCAACGACGCCTTGCGCGAGATCCACGACCACGTCTCGACGCGTGTGGCCGGCCTCAACTCCCTCATTGAATCCCTCAACCGCGGTGCGCCGTTCGACGATGTGCTTGCCCTGGTCGCTGCTCTTCGTGCCGCTCCGCCCTCGCTGCCCGACGACTCGTCGTTCTCTCGTTCCGTATCTCGTTCCGTCTCGGTTCCTTCCATAGTCGCTGGGGCTCCCACTCGACTCTCCGGCCCTCAAGATCGGCCTGCCACTGCTCCTTCACTTCGACCCAGCTCCGCCTACACTGTGCGTTCCGCCAACACGCCGCTCTTCGATCCTCCAACCCTAGTGGCTGCGGACTTGTCTGCTTCCAACGCTTCTACTTCCCACCCACTACCTGGCTCCGGCTCCATCCCTGCCCCACCTGCGGCTTTTCCCGAGCCTCTGCCTGCGTCCCCCTCCGACTCCTCAGCCTTTTCACCAACGACAGCTCCCACATTACACCTGTCGGAGCCTCAGGTTCAACAACGCGCCAGTCTCAATCGGTTGTCGGAAATACCGCATCACACCATCGCCGCCAGACCTCGTTCTTCACACCTAGAAACCTCGGCCTATACAAAAGCTTCGAAACCTCTCATCCCTGGCGATCTGCTGCCCGAAAATGAGGAAGAATCACACAAGGCTAAGCCTCTGGACCATCCAATACTGCATCACCCGCTGCTGAATCATGACTTCCATAGCCCTCCGGGCCCAGTGAAAATTGAGCCACGAGCGTCATTCGTGCTCCCCTCAAAGGCGGGCGACGATGATTCCTTTGTACAAAACTCATCCATTCCTCGCCCCGAAGGTATCTCCCAAGCTGTGCCTGCTCCACTGTCTCCCGTTAAGACCAAGCCGCTTCTCTTTGCATCGGAAAACACCTTCAAAACCAGCTCGCGCGTTAGCCCTACTCTTCGCTCCAACAGAAATTATCCTTCCTCTCCACAGAACTCCCCGGCTGGCCCGGAAACCTCCCCCAACGCTGACTTGTCTTTCATTCCTATCGCAGGCACGATTAATCCGTTCAAGCGCGTCAGTCCGCTTAATGATGCTGGAGACGATTCTGATTGTACTGATACGTCTTTCCAGGCAATAAGCACCGCCATTCGCAAAAGCTTTGCAGGTAAGTTATCCATGGTGAACCTTTCGGAATCGAAAAATAAGAATACTGTCTCCTCTGGTGGCCATTTCGCCACGGTTCTTAGTCCCAACAGCAATGTTTCTGTAAAGAGAGAAGTTATCGATGAAGCTTTACTTGACTCAAATTCTCCTCCTACTGTGTCCCATCGGCCCAGATCTCTTTATTTGTCGAAAAGATCTTCTTTATTTGTATCGCTTCCTTCGCGAGAGCCGATTGACTATGGAAATAATGAGCCCAATGGTCAAGCCATGACCTTGTCGCCATCTTCGGCAGTGAGAAAGCCTCCTGTCGAAACTAAGAAACCGGAAGTCACCTCAAAAAAAACTGCTTCTAAAGAAAAAGGAGAGCGCAGTATTCGCAGCGCAAGTCTTAAAGTCACTTCAAGAATGTCTCCGACAAGGCCAGGCAGGGGTGAGAATGTATTCAATTCCAAATCACCACAGAAGGCCAAGACAGCCACAAGATCCATTCCTGTCTCATCATCCGCTAATGTTCCGACTTTACGATCGGAGTTGGCACGGCCACAATCCAAAAATGCAAGCAGAACAACCACAGCTGGTTCCCCTCTTAGACTTCCCACCAAATCCGCTTTGCCTCAAGCAAGAGTCCCAGGAGCATTCTCACGAGCCGCAACTCGTACACCTCTTTCATCAAGTGCCAATAGTTCGAGGTCTCCCACAAAAATAAGTCATAAATCGGATCGTGAGAGTTACCAAGAATCGCCACATAAGCTGTCTTCTCCTTTGAAAAAAGGCTCGGGTCTAATTCAGCGTCTTTCGGTACCAACCGCCGCCAGCGAAGCAAAAGAGAAGAGTTCAAACGCTGTCAATCCCCAGCTAATGCGGAATAAGTTTCTTACCACCAATCTTAATCCTGATAAGCCACCCCCATTTTCGGGACCGTCTCATCACTCGCGTGACAGAATAACAAATCATCCACGAAAGTCTCGCATTTCCATCACTCGTGACAGGCCAAATCTCCTGAGAAGGAGCCCAGAGTCTAAAGGTGTGATTCCATCGCCCACAAAAGCCGAAGTGTCTTTACCGGCAAAGCAACGCATCGCCGTATCCTTGAAATCCACGGAAATGGACAATGCGGACTCTCGCTCGACTAATGTCAAACCAGCAAATCCAAAGAAAACTCAATCAATTCCTGGAAGGCAAATGACTAGCAAAAGAGGAACCAAAAGAGTCCCGGATTTTGCTGATAGCAATGTGGTGCCCCGAAAGAGACCAGTAGGTAATGCTGTACCTCTTCCAGAGGCTGCTCGGGGAAGGGCATCAAGGGGCAAGAAAAAGGAGACATTCGACACTGAAGATACCCTTCAAACCCCACATCGGCCTCGCGTTGCAATTTCCGGTCTCCACAGCTCTGGTATGAAGCCGGACAACCTCCCTGACATTCCATCTGATGATGAGGTTTTGAAAAAGACTAAATACATCAAGAGCTGGGCAGAGACGCCGGAGATTCTCCGGTCCATGAGAGAGCGACAACTAGACCCCGTGAGCGTCTTCGGAGAGGTGCCTCAGCTCAGAATAGAAGAAGTTTTCGAGTCTGTGTTGTCTCAAGAAAGAGCTCAAAACACCCCCTTACATAATAAGCCATAAGAGTTCTATGTGAAATTGATTATCTAGACACAGCGCTTCTTCAAAGCGTCCTCCTTGCTCCATTTGCTCAACCATGCGGCCGCGTCTACTTTCGGAACAATATAGAGCCGCAAGGCGTTGTCGAAAAGCGGGGCTTTTGCGTTTTGAGACATCAAAGCACCGTTGAGAGGCGCTTTTTTTCCTAGTTTTACCAAACCTCCCGATATCGTTTCCATGTAGCATTCTAGGCCCTTCATGCTGAAATTTGAGTGTTTAGGGTCTGCAAACCACGATTGAGGTCTATCGAGAACAATGCTCAACAAATCAGATGGCGTGCACAACTCGCTGATTTCAGCAATAAAGTCAAACTCGTCGATGGTAGGATAGAGGACCATGGCTGGGATAATGAGTTGAGTCTCGAGATCTTTGGGGTCCTCAAGTTTAATTGTGGCCTCTTCCAAAAGCTCTGTTGGTCTTCTCGATTTGATGACAGTGATACCTCTTAGTTGGATGGCCTTCAACAAAGTCTCTTCATCGACCTTCTTGTCGAATGCAGCCTGTTCCCTCTTTCTCTGAGCCTCTCGTATCTGAGTTTCCTTGTCTGTGATACTTTTCAACACGGACTTAATAGGCTGATTATCTGAATCCTTAGTCAAACCATACGTGAGAATCTGTTTTGCCTCTTCATATCTCTCCACCATGAAGAAAGCCCTTCCTGCCCTGTAGCATGCCTTCACATTGTTTTCGTCTAGCATCAAGGCCTTCTTACAGTCTTCGATGCAGCGTCTGTAGTTTTTCAACTCCAAGTTGCATGCTGCTCTGTTGACGTAGAGTGGAATGATGATGTCATTGACACCGCAGTCCATATCGAGGCCCTTAGTGTAGAACTCGACGGCGTCTTTGTATTGTTTGGTCTTGAAGCATTCATTACCCTGATTCTTGAAATTCGTGGCCACTTCATCAGGCTCTCCATCGTAAGCCAAACTTTTTAAGGCCTCGAGCTCGACATTCTCGCCTCCTTTCCCGTCCGACTCGTCAAGCTCGTTCATGAAGAATGGAAGCCTATTGAGCTCGTCCATGATATCTTGTGCTGACTTTTGGCTGAACTCCGAAAGCTGTGGAGGGAGCTCTGGGTCACCAGGCTTTGGGCGGTAACGCCGACTTTCCCATGCGGAGATAAGCTTGTCTTCTGCTGACTGCTCCATGTTTTTGATCGTTTCAAGCCTGCTGAAAAAGTTGTGGGGAGGTGAAGAAATGTGAGTTTCGTTTTCACCCACTGTGTGCATGAACGAGCATCGTTGGTGATGCGCATCGCTGCACCATCGACCTTCTTCGCCATCAATAAATACTTCAGAGATACGCATTCCAACAGAATGCAGTGGTTCCTTCTTTTTTTTTTTCTTTTTTAAAGGCTCAAAAATTCGAGGAATACACCTCGCACTCCACGTGGAAGTGGTTTTAGCTCGGCGCGATGAATCACGGCAGCTTTTCAACAGTAGCATCGCTCACCTCAACAGTACACGGTAAGCGGCACATGCAATACCTGGTGATGAGAATTGCTGTGCTTCAAAGTAACTCGGACAAAGTAGAGACGAGACATAAAGCATACTTGAAAGTCCGGCACCAAGCAAATGGAGTCGAAAGCAGATTTTCCCTGGCCAACCTCCGAGCCGGCCTTGAGATGGGCTGAGTCTAGGTCAAGTTCGAGCGTGGCGGTCTTTGTGACTTTCCTAAGATTAGGGCTGGCTTCCACCAGACTCTCTTTCCACGGAACGGCGTTGATTGAAGTTGTAAAGCCTTCATTTTGCCCGTCTCGCGTACTGACTCTGACACTGGGCACATTCAATACCATTTTTTTGCTCTGGAGCATCGCCATGCTTTTTATATCTTTGAACAATTGGGTCTCGACCTGATATTCAGGGTTTCCTAACCCTATATCTTTCATCAAGCTTATGAGCGTATGATAATAGTCCTGGAATGGCTTCACGGTGATAGCTTCGAACGATTCTATATCCTCGCTCTTTTTGGAGCTGCTGTCGCTGACGTAGCTGTCATGGTAGCACATGTTGTGAGTGAATTCGATGGGGATCATATGTTTTTTGGACCGGATGGTAATGACTATCAACTCGCATGTGATTGACTTGTTATCCAATGGTGCTTTCATGCCATCTTTAACATCGTAAATGTAGGAGAACTCGATTGGCACGTTGATGCGCGGACTCAAAGGCTGATCGGGGAGTCTGAATTTAGGAGGCGGGACGTAAAGCATGTATAGTCTTCGCTTTGGCGTCGAGAGCACGAACGACCCTATCACCTTCGAGTAGCCCTTCAAGCTCTTTTTTCGGTAGTAGAAAATGTGTTCGATGTGCCTCGTGTTGTCTTGTTTTTTGGATGAGCCCGAGTGAGTGATATAGTTACTTCTTAACTTCTCGACCGTGCTATTCGATGAAACAGGTGTCGAGTCGCCAAACGGCATCGGACTTGCCGACCGCTGTTTCTCCGAGCGAATCCTCTCGAGCGTGAGCTTCCCCTCCTGCAATTTAGCCTCGACGTTCTTTTTGAATGCCTTGAAAAAAAGATCAGATTCTCTGGTGAGCTGCTCTAGATTTTCGGGAATGACTGAGTAGGGGATGGCTCGAAGTGCTATACTGGCCTCACGCGCTAAAACATAGGCATTAGACTTGCTCTTGTGATTGTATTCATTGGCCCGACCAATCACTCTGGCAGACACAGAGTAACCGATGAACGAGTCCATGAAAATGAAATCTTTGACAGAATTGTTGGCCAGCAATGGATGCTGTTTGCTGAAGTTGAGATTGAAAGCGTTTCCGGCGGAGGGAAGAAGCTGACAGTGTGCATCCAAGTTGTGGATATCACAGCAGTCATCAAGAAGCCTTTCAGGAATGCGGAACGAAAAAAAGCGCTTGTAGGTAACGTTGGGCTGGAATAGCCGCTTCACGTCGATAGACAAGACCGTATCGTCCAATGGGTCTGTCTCGCCCTCACACCAGTCGTGAGGATCGCCTTCGTCAGTAACAAGCCGGTCTATATTAGCGTAGGACCACGAAGCAAACAAGTCGAGCATGTTCAAGAATTTAAACACTGTGGGAGGATTTGTGGCGTCCTTGGTGCCATTGGATGTCTGCACCACGCAAAGCACGCCCTCGAAGACCACATACACCATATCGAACGGAATGGGCTCCGCGGACGTATTTCTGATGGTCACATACCCATGCACGTAGTCACCTTGTTTATATTCAATATCCGAGGGATCCAAGTGGACCGGTGCAACGCCCTTTTGGCAAAAAGACTCGGTGATTTGCACGCGGACATCCAAACTGTTAGCCATGTGGTTATTTTTCTCCGCCAAGTTGTCAAGCTTGTGCACGTTTGCAAGAACAGTGCTCTCCCATAGCTCGGCGGAATTTTGGTTGAATGTGTCGTCTACCATTCCCACGCTGGCGGCTGGAAATGGAAACGACTGCCCACCTACTTCGGGTAACGTGCTGTTCGTGCCAATAGGAGTCACTCCACCCGAGACATCGGACGAGGGCTCGTACATCGGTGGGTCTCCTTTGAAACTCTCTTCGTTGGGTATTAGTTTCTTGGAGATTGTGGACTCGAACATGTGGTACGACGGTAGGATGGTGTTGATGAAAGTGTCGTCGGCCTTTCCACGGCTGTCAGGACGCCGGATGGAACTGACAGGGCTGAGATCCATAGAACGGTCTTCCATTAATTACTTTGTTTCGGGCTATTTGTGGTTTCTGTGGGTCCTCGGGTAAAATAGATGACTCAGTAAATTGGCTGGAATGCTGAGATGGCTCTCCACAGATGGATGGATTCGCGTTTTTTCATGTGCGGCCCTACCTACGTGCAATTACGGGAAATGCTGGGGGCCCTGTGCAATTCGAAGTCCAAAATGAAAGACGGAAAAAACTGAAACAGCAGGCTTGCGTTTCGGCCACCTTCATACAACCCTATCCCATCGCGACACCCAGTCAGGTCCTTGCGCCGAACACAGCTTGAACGCCGAAGAAGACGGGGCCAGCTCGGATCACGTGACCATACATGCGTATTCCTCTTATCAGCCAGCAGCTGCCGCACCATCATTATCGTTCTTCGATTGTACGAGCCGCCACCTTTCAGCCCCCAAAAGTCGCTGCTATGGACCAAACACCGTGGCAGTCTCCGCCAAAGCTGGCGCAACACCACCAGCGTCAATTTCCATCACGTGCGCTGTGGCGTCGCAGTTTGATGGTGGCTCTTTCTCTCACGTCGTTAGCGCTGTTTGCTTATTCCAGAGGCTATTTTGACCCCCATTCGGCATGGCTGGGGATTTTGCCCCACGCAAAGATCAGCGCTAAGCTCTCCGGCTTGCAAACATCAGAAGACCCCGTCGGTGACAAAATCGGCCAGCCAGACCTTCACCCATCCGCGGAACACATTGCCAAAGGTGCCAGTGCCATGGTGTCGTGTGACGTGCCTCTTTGCGCCCAAATGGGCGCCGATATCATGAAAAAGGGCGGTAATGCCGCAGACGCCGCGGTTACTGTGGCTCTCTGCATCGGTAGCATCAACTCCCACTCGTCCGGTATTGGCGGCGGCACCTACATCATCAGCACCGCGAACAACGAGTCTGTGACCATCGACGCCCGTGAAATGGCGCCTGCGTTGGCATCCCGTAACATGTACGAAGCAGCGCCCATTTTGTCGCAATTTGGTGGGCTTGCGGTGGCCATCCCCGGTGAACTTGCGGGTTTACACGAGCTTTACACGCGCCACGGTTCGGGAAATTTGTCTTGGAGAGAGCTTTTTGAGCCGGTGATTGCATTGAATCGCCGCGGATGGCGCGTTCCTCAAATATGGGCGCGTGCTTTGGCCAAAATATATGACCTTGTCTTCTCTCGTGTCGAGGCATTGGTCGAAAATTGGGACTTTATTTTCAACACCAACTCCCAGCTTGTCCAGGAAGGAGACTGGATATCGCGGCCCAACTTGGCCGACACGCTCGAGTTGATCGCTAAAAACGGCTCTGCAGACGTGTTCTACGACCCTCACGGTCCCATTGCTCCACATTTGGCCGCCGTCACTCAGCGCTTGGGCGGCATTCTAACCGCAGCCGACTTTGCTCAGTACAAAGTCCACGTCTACCCGGCCCTCAACTACTCCTTCGAGCAGGACGGCGACCAATACGAGCTTTTCACAACGGGCGGCGCATCCTCCGGCCTAGCGTTGGTGGCTGGAATCAACTTCTACTCTACCTTGAAAAACAGTGCACAGGCCACCACAGACCTGCCTGTCAAAGAGGTTCACGAGATAATCGAGGCCATGAAGTGGACTTCTGCTTCCCGGACCCACCTCGGAGATGTCAATGAAACATACTGGGAAGAAACGGTGAGGTTATTCTCTTCACCCGAGTGGGCCCAGTCCATCCTCGACGACGGGTTGTACCTGGAAAACAAAACATTTCCCTGGGGCCACTACAAGCCGTTGTATGAGCAGAGTGGAAAGCACGGAACCTCACATTTTAGCATTGTCGATGCCCATGGCGGGGCAGTGGGAATGACCACCACGGTAAACCTTCTCTTTGGATCGGGCGTCTACGACAACAAGACCGGTGTCATCTTGAACGATCAAATGGACGACTTCTCTCAGCCTCACAAGAGCAACGCGTTCGATTTGCCGCCATCGATCTTGAATTTCATCGAATCGTTCAAGAGACCACTCTCGCTGATGGCGCCCACGCTTGTCAAGAAAAACGGCGAGATATTTCTCCTGATCGGGTGTGCGGGCGGGTCTCGTATCGTCACGGCTATTTTGCAGGCGGTGATCCGGAGCATTTTCTACAAGATGCCACTCATCGAAACCATGGCATTTCCGCGGTTACACCACCAATTGAAGCCGGAGTTTGCGATGATCGAGAACCAGACAATATTTGATACGGAGTTTTCCCAGTGGATGCCCTCCATTAGCGAGGCGCTTACGAAGCTCAACCACACAATGCTAGAGAGCGGGGCGCTCACGGCCATGAACGCTATCCAGCGCACCAACGAAGGCTGGGACGGAGTTGCAGACTACTGGAGAAAAAGAGGCGGAGCGTCCGGATACTAAGCTTAGAAGACAGCTCGCCTACGCGAGAAAGCGTCGGATATTTCCAGGATCCAATTTAGGTTGTGTGGGGAAGCTATCGACGAGCGTCGAACCATGAAAAAAACCATGACGCACGCACGCCTTTTTGCTTGGGTGCATATAGGTTTTGTGGGGGTGATGTGGGACGTGCGCAGCGCTTCGGACATCGCTGAGCTCCGGCAGGCCTTGTGCCAACGGACGGTCTTTTCCCCGGATTCCCGCGGACTTGCTAACTCCGCCTTCTCTGCCAGTTTCAAGGGAACTTGCAGCTCAGCCGTGTTTCCGCGGATCCCAAGGTGCAGCTGTCGGCGGCTCGGAACCAAAGTCCGGTCCTCCTGCAGGCATTCTGCAGGTCCTGCTCCGGTCACCCACAACTTCATAGCGCCATTCCCCCGAACCTCATTAGCTGTGGCACAGTCCTGCCGGTTGCCCTCCAGTATATATTTGAAGAGCTTTCCCCGGACTTTTCGATCCCCCTTTCCCTAAAACCACTATTTATTCCCTTATTTATTTTCTGTCTGACCGACTCACTCAACTTATTTATTAGCCATCCGCCCTACCCCAATCCCATCTCCCATCTTCTCGTCCACAATCATCATTCCCCATGTCTACCTACCAATTCCAAGACCAGCTCCAGAAGTTGCCCATTCCCTCTTTGGAGGAGACATGCAAAAATTACTTGGAGGTGTTGAAACCACTCCAAACGGAAAAAGAATTTGAAAAAACAGTCGAGGCCGTGGGGAAATTCCTAAAGAATGGCACCGGCACCTATCTCGACTCAGAGCTCCGCAAGTATGCTGAGACCAGGAACTCTTACATCGGGCAGTTCTGGTACGACTCCTACCTCAACTACGACTCCCCTGTTGTTTTGAACTTGAATCCTTTTTTTCTTTTGGAAGACGATCCTTTCAACAACGAAGCCACATGCGTTAACCCGCAAGTGAAGAGAGCCGTGTCGTTGACCATTTCGTCTTTGAAGTTTGTTCGCGTTTTGAAGAACGAAACATTGCCTGTGGATTTGCAAAGAAACGGTAAACCTCTTTGCATGTACCAGTACTCGAAACTCTTTGGTGCCTCCCGTATTCCGGCAGAAACCGGATGTGTGATGCAATCAGACCCCAGCTCAAACCACATTGTGGTCATGAGCAAATCTCAATTTTACTGGTTCGACGTGTTGGATGACCAGAACAATCTTATTATGACCGAGCAGGACTTGATGATCAATTTCACTTCTATTATTAAAGATTCTTTCAAAACTTCAATTGGCGAAATTGCTAAATCGTCTTTTGGTGTTTTGACCACTGAAAACAGACGTGTTTGGGCGAAAATCAGATCGTCTCCAACAATCGTTGATAACGCCAACAATAATGAGATCTTGTCCATCATCGACTCTGCCTTGTTCGTGATCTGTCTTGACGACATTGTAATCACTGACTTGAGTGAGCTTTCAAAAAACATGTTATGTGGATTGTCAATTTTGGACAAGGGTGTTCAGGTAGGTACCTGTACGAACAGATGGTACGACAAACTTCAAATCATTGTCACCAAGAATGGTAAGGCTGGTATCAATTTTGAGCACACTGGTGTCGATGGACACACCGTTTTGAGATACGTAAGTGACATTTACACTGATTCCATTCTTTCATTTGCCCAGTCAATCAACTCCAACAGTCCAGCTCTTTGGGACAATCCAAAATCCACGAGTATTTCTGACAATGCTGACCTCGTTACCATTCCCCGGAAATTGGAGTGGGATTTGACCTCCGACTTGTCTCTTGCATTGAGATTTGGAGAGACTAGGCTTTCGGACTTGATCAACCAAAATGAATTCAAGCATCTTGAGTTCAAAAACTATGGCTCCTCAACCATCAAGAAAATGAAGTACAGTCCTGATGCCTTTGTTCAAATGGCGTTCCAGGCAACCTACTATGCATTGTATGGTAAGGTGGAATGTACTTATGAACCAGCCATGACCAAGTCTTTCTTCCATGGACGTACGGAAGCCATCCGTACGGTCAGCCAGGAATCCAATCTCTTCGTCCGGAAATTTTTTGACCCAGATATGGACAACAAGGAGAAGTTGAAATACCTCTCTGACGCATGTATGAAGCACTCAGAACAGACCAAACGCTGCTCGCAAGGAAAAGGCGTCGACAGACATTTGTTTGCTTTGTTTTGTATTTGGAAGAGATATGTTGCCGAAAGCTCTCACGATGATGCAGAATCCTCTGAAATGAAAGCCAAGGATAGTATTGCAACTGTGAATGGTGAGACTCTTAGCGAGTCATCTGAAAACACAGTAGGAGAGAATGATTACACTTCACCTAACCTAAACTTGCAAGACTTACCAGAAATATTTGCTGACAATGGTTGGGACAAGCTCAACAACACCGTACTCTCAACATCTAACTGCGGTAACCCATCGTTGCGTCTTTTTGGATTTGGTCCTGTCAGTGCCAACGGTTTCGGAATAGGATACATTATCAAAGACGAGTCTATTTCGATCTGTGTCTCGTCGAAACACAGACAAACGGAGAGATTTTTGGTGACTCTCGAATCCTACTTGATTGAATTGTACCGCATATTCAAGCTGGTCAATGAAGATTCAACGTACATGGCTCCTATGGATACCAAGATCGTTGCTGGTGATCAAGTGAGTGCTCCACCTGTTGTATCCAAGCCATTGGCGAAGAGGCCATCCATCGCAATGAGAAACGAGTCTCTCACCACATTGCTCGGTGGATACGGCTATTTTGACATGGGTGACGACGAGATAAAATCAAGAGGTCAAACGCCAGAGCCGCCTTTTATGAACAGGATGGACAGCACTTTCTCGCTTAGAGATATCGAGAGGAAGTTGAGACTTTCCGAGTACTAATTGCATCTATATTGTCTTTCAAATCGTAAATAAAATAAATCTAAAGCCCAAAACCTTGATTAAGAGCCGCGCGTAGGTTGGCCTTGTTAGGCTTCTCGTTTTTCTTGAATGCGTTTGCTGACGGCATTCCCCTCATAGTCAAGTCACTAGTGGTTGGTTTCGGTGCTTGCTGAACAGGCATTGGCCCATTAGCGTATCCTTGCGGAGGGAAATATCCTTGTGGTGGTGGGTATCCATATCCTGGCTGAGGCGCCCCGTAAGGCTGTGGCGGGAATGGGTAGTAGCCTTGCGGAGGAGCCTGGTAATGCGCTTGAGGATTGACGGGTTGTTGATACGCCATTTGACGAGGTGGGTAATGCTGGGAAGGACCGCTGTATTGAGGCATTTGTGGTTGTGCCTGTAATGGTTGAGGTGCCATTTGAGGTGCCATTTGAGGTGCCATTTGAGGTGCCGTTTGAGGTGCCGTTTGCTGACCGGAATATTGAGGCATCAATGACTGCGACGAGTTCTTGTGTCTTATTGGAGGCTGGTGCATTTGCTGAGCGGGCATAGGCATCTGTTGAGGATGCTGTGGAGCGTATTGTTGTGGTTGCATTTGACGAGGTGGGGTCTGCTGAACTCGCTGTGAGTCAGGCATTTGAGGGGATGAATACTGCTCGGCAGCGTGTTGAGGGGGATGTGAATAAGCATTAGGCATCGTTGAGTACGACTGCTTTGGCCGCAAGGTCGGAGGAGTCTGCTTTGATGGAGAATGAACGGCTTCATTGTGCTGATTATGGTGATGCCGAGGTGCTTCATAGTAGCGAGGATCCTTCGATGGTGGGCTAGCATTGTTGGAAGGCACCTGAAGATGCTTTCCAGCAGGCCCGTTACCGTAGTAGGCAGTGTCGTTGAGATTAGGAACAGACCTTGAGCCTGGAGCTGCTACCACGGCATCATAAGTTTCGCTACCATCGGAATAACCATATTGTGGTGATCTGGAAGGCGCAGATAAGGGAAGTTGACTATTTCCCCCCACAGCGCCTCTAGTGTGTGGTACTGGCCCGTAATCATTTTGTCTTGATTCCGTATGGAAATTTGGATGTTCAGGATTTCCACCAGCATTGATGGAGGCTGAGACTCCCTCATGATCCCCGTGATCAAGTTTTGTGCTCTTCTTCTTCTTTTTCTTTTTTTTTGTCACTTGGCGATCATCTGGATAAGACGAAGCAGATTCTTGCGCACTGGTGGGAGTCACGGGCTGGTCGTGATATCCAATGTCAGTTGGTAAATCCAAATTAGACTGTTCATTATATCCGCCGTTATTGGGAAGAAATCCAGGTGGTGGTCCATCAGGAAGATTTGCCATTGGGTCCAATTTTTTCTTTGACTTTTTCTTTTTCTTTTTTGTCTTTCGCTCAGGCAGTAGAGGAGCCGATGTGGGTTGCATGAGTTCTGCCTGATATTGCTGAGAAGGATCATTCTGATAATGAGAAGGATCATTCTGATAATGAGAAGGATCATTCTGGTATTGAGAAGGTTCGCTCTGATATTGCGTATGTTCGAGCTGGTTTTCAGGGTCGTTGAACCCACTGAAATGTGTTTCCATCGTGGAGTCGCGTGGATAGGGAGATAGTTTTTTTGGTTCATCCTGGCCATGCAGAGTATCAACTCGAAGCCCGTGAGTCGCTTTCTGGTGTTTTGAGGTGAAGTCTTGCGTGTTCTGAATCATTGGATTATGTTCTTGCGCTGCCAGCATATGAGCACGAGTTGGGGAAGTACGTGGGGAGTGTTTTGTATATTCTGGAACGACGTAGTTGTCGAAAGGCTCCGTCGATCTGGCAGTATCATTTTTGTCAAATGGCGTGCTATAGCCTTCAAAGGGCTCTCTATAAGCCCGCTGCTGCTGATGATGATGATGAGGTGCTTGATGAACATGATTTGACGTGTTTATAGCCGGAGACATCTGAGGCAGGCTGTTGAAATGACTCTGTGTGGTCTTGGGTGGTACAATCTGATGCTGCGAGCGAGATTGTACGTTCAATGCATCGACACTGTTTGAAGCCTTCTCTTGAACATCCAAAGGCGGAGGCCGAGGACGATTTTTTGGCTTAGAGTTGCCAATAGAGAGGTTATCTTGGAAGTGCTTCACAATTTCTCTCTCTTTCTCCTCAAAAGCAGCAGTGAAACGCTGCTTGTTCACTTGTGGACTTGGAAATGTACCCTCCTGTGAAATATAAGGAGTGGACTCCAAAGAAAAGTCGTCTTCATCAAAGCGAAATTCGGGAAGAAATGCGTCCTTCTCAATAGGAGGAGGGGGAACAAGTTCTTTTTTGTTTGGGGTAGGAGGAAGGTCGCTTTTTCTCAGAACTTTTGGCTTTGATGATTCAGGCGGAGCGGAAGGTTTCGTTGGCGTTGAGGGAGGTTTTGGAGAGCGAACGAAGGGCCGGGAGGGCTTCGAGTCCATGCTTTCAAACTTAGCCACATAGTCGTCGGAAGATATGGTGGTCTCAGTGACGATAAGCCATTTCTGAAAGCCCCGCAAGCCGGCCTCGACCACGATGGATCTTCCAAAGAGAGATTTCATGTGAGCGGACTGGTCCGAGCCTAAAGACGAAAGCCAAGTCCAGATGTAGTAGTCCTGTAATGTGACGTTGGTGATGGAGGCTTCAGAGTACAGTGGGATGTTGGGATCAGGATCAGCGTAGTGGGCCCAGCCCGGGTATAGGTCGTAATTAGACAGAACAGGCTGGGCAGTCAAGCGAGAGAGAACGCGGCGGGACTCCTCGGTCAAGGTGGCAACGATGTCTGCAGTGGAGTCCTTCTGAAAAATATTTTTCAAAATAGTGTAATTTTCGATGGACAAAAACGAGTCCTTCTTATCGAAAGAGAGGGTATGGCGGACCTTACTGATGAGCTCATATGGGTCAGCAGACTTGTGTGTGGACCGGATGTGGACGCACGGAATCGTTACGATGGCCTTGACGGAGTGGGAATTTTCCGGTGGAGGGTAGGAGGTGGTGATGAGGAGCGATTGTAAGGTCTTGGGGAGATTGAGAGTGTCTGCGCCGGAGTCAGGAAGCATGGCCCGCAAGAAAGAAAGGAGCAAGTGGAACAAGGCGTTGCAGGACAGCTTCCACAGATCAAGGCCCTCCAAGAAGGAAACCTCGCGGGGCAAAGTGGCGTCGTAAAAAGCAGAGGAGGAGCCCGCGGAGTGGTTGAAGGCCCACACACTGGCCATCTTGGCCACCTTGCGACCGTTCAAGTAATTGTACTGGGAGGAAGACGCGATGCTGATCAAGAGATCGAGAAAGTCATAGACGATGGACGCGTGGGCGGAAGACGAGAGGCACTTCGGCATTATGGAGAGAAACGCGTCTTTGGGATAGCCGGCGTCGTGTTCCTTGCGGCGAAACTCAAGATACACGTTCCAGCCGATCACCTCGTGGTTCGGTAGGCGGCACCAGAGGTACTTGAGGCCGCACACGAGGGTAAACTCATCGAACAGCAGAAGCATCTGGCGCACGGCGGCCGAGTTGCGCATGTCCATCAAGACGCCGTTCGGAAACACCCACATCAAAAACTGGTTGAGTTTGGCGTCGTCCACACGTGAACGGAAGGGAAGAAACACGTGGGGCGTGCGGGTGCCACGGGTCTTAAGCTCCGCCGTCACGGCATGAAGAAGGGCCTGGAGTTTCTTGCGGGTGAGTTGGTCTTCTGCGATAACGGGTCTTTGCCGCTGCCGATGTGGCGACAGCGGAGGAAGCGCAGGAAGCGCTACGTTATGGGTATCGGGCAGAAACTTAAAATAATTAAATAAACAGATAATAAAGGCATATAAGATAATAAAC
>JAKUBD010000101.1:0-21974 GCA_030563125.1 Metschnikowia laotica
GGCGGGATCTTCCCTGGTCGAGCAAATGAGCAATCTCGTCCTGATAAAAGACCTCATTCAGGGTAGCGAAGCTGGAGGGGCCGATCGAACGACCGAAATTTGCCTCGTTCAAGAGCGTGCTGAGTCTTTCGCCATTTGGCAGAGCCACCATGAGGTCGGGGTCAAACAATTCATCGTTGGGCGAATTGAGCGAGTTGGAGGCGAAAAACGAGCGTTTCTTCTTGATGTCGGCATCAATCTTGTGAGCCGCAAACGACTGGGCACGGTTGAAAGAGGATGCAAAGTTATGGAGCGAGTTGACGCCTCGGAACAGACCAAAAGGCTGGTCCAAAATGGACTGTCTCCTCTCCGGAAGAAGGTGGGAGGACTCGTCGTAGGACTCGTCGTCGACAGCAGACATTAAAATTGATCAATTGGGTTCAGATCGGGCGGTGAGCAGTTCTGATGCCGTGAAGACGCGCGTGGGTAAAGGACAAAAGAAGGGGAAAATAATTGGGTTTGGGTTCGTATATGAGCTTATCGCAGGTCAGGTGGGCGTGCGGGAAATCCAGAGTCCGGCCTGATCTGCAGTGGAAGCTGCTGTGCCTGAGTGATCAAAAAATAGATCTGTAAAAAAAAAAAGAAGAGAAGGTTTGGGTTTTGGGGGTGGTGGAATTTGGTGCCTTATGTAGTTCTTTTGCGTGCTCCAATACCTAGTGAGCGAGGCAGGTCTCATGGAAGAATTAGGAGATTTTTTGTTTTTGTTTTTTTTTCAGTTTGCTGCCAGAGAGATGCGAAATGGGGCTTGCGGCATTTGGGGAGCACACGGATGTACTGGAGATTGGGAGCTGAAAGAAGACGGAGAAAGGCGTATTCAGAGAACATGGCGGCGATTCTTTTTTTCTTTCCTTTTTCCGTTTTCTTTTCTTCGAGTTCTGGTATTATTTTCGTCTCCTACTGCCTTCGTTTTCTATTTTTAATTTATTTTTATTTTTTTTCCAAACAAATTTTGAGACATCGCACCGTCTAAATCGCCCGATTTCGCCAGCAAAATCGACTCTCATTTCTCAATAGCTGCAAGAAGCGGCGCGCGCCTGGGAGGTCAAGCAAATCGGGCCGGTAGAAATATAGACACCAGTTGCAACTATACAAAAACAAACACACAAAGCGAAAAAAAAAGTGAGATTTGGCCCGCTCAACTTGTGACGGGTCCACAAAACAAACCCGCAACATCAGCTGGAATGTTCCGCTGGAAACGAGAGAAATCGGATGGAATCTTCCGAATGTAACCACCCCATTTCCGCCCTGGAAGCGCGCCAAATCGGGTCCCGGCACGCGTTGATCCAGCCGGTTCGTTGCGCGCCTGCACCGTCTTCGGCTCCCGCAACGCACGCGTTTAATTATCGCCTAAAATGTCAAATTGTCCGCACTATCTTTTTCTTCCTCACTAACCGCCATCCGCTGCCATGTCTTACGAGCATCCTTCGGTATACATTGCAACATATTCGAATGTATGTTATCACGCTGAGCGTGTTTGCCGCTTCTCGCTGCGTTTTTTCCGCTCGTCTGGGCCATTCCCGGGCAGCAGGCCAGCCCCCTCGGCTAGCCCGCTGCTCACGCGTCGCCCAAAAGTACCATCTTTTCGAACCCCCAACTAACAGCCAGGTCGATGTTTACGAATGCTCCGTGGGCGAGTCGCCCATTATGCGCCGGTGCAAGGACGACTGGGTCAACGCAACACAGTTGTTGAAGCTCTGCAACTTTCCCAAGGCAAAGAGAACAAAGATCCTCGAAAAGGGTGTCCAGCAGGGCCTCCACGAGAAGGTCCAGGGCGGTTACGGCCGCTTCCAGGGAACATGGATTCCTTTGCTCGACGCGAGAAACTTGGCCAAGGAGTTTTCCATCACCGCAGAGATGGTGCCTGTCTTATACATCGACATCGACGACCCCAATCTCATCATACCTAAAAAATCTCGCTCGGCCGTCGCCAAAGATGGTACGCCTGTCAAACGCAAGTACGTGCGCAAGGTGAAGAAAGAGGATCTTCTGATGAAGAAAGTCAAGTATGACGACAACCTTCCGCCTCTGGCCATGTTCTCTCAGGACTACAACCCCAATGTGATGAGCCGCTCCTCCAACATGCAGCAGATGGTCCCCGTCTCAATGCACATGTCAGGGATGCCCTCGCTGGGCCTGCAAATGTCCATGCCTCCGACTTTCCAGCATCCTGACTATCCTGCGACCGACCCCGCAAACAACATGAACATGAACATGAATATGAACATGGATAGATCTAACTTCGGGTCGTACCAGGTTCCAAATCAACAGTTTCACCAGCTGCATCGCCAGCAGATACAGGTCAACCAAGGTCAGCATCCATATGTGTCTCAAACACACAACATGCACCAGGGTCAAGTCCCTGTCAACAAATATAACGGCATGGACAACGTTACTCAACAGCAGCTCATGTATCATCAAAGCAGAAAGGGCACTCTGTCACAATCAACAAATGAAACGAATTGGTCTCAGGAAGAACCGAATCGCGACTCAGATACTTCCATCTCTTCTGCTGATCCCAAAGTGGCACAAGTCTCTATGGACGAGGATAACTCCCATACGGCTCAATTATTAAGGTTTTTCAGTGAAGATAACGCTCCTATTCCTTATTTTCTTTACAACCCTCCCGCTGATTTCAATATCAATGAAGCAATCGACGACGAGGGCCACTCGACCTTGCATTGGGCTGCATCCATCGGTAACATCAACCTCGTTCACTTGGTCTTGATGAAAGGTGCCAATCCTCTTGTGGTGAGCAATTTTGGGTTGAATCCTTTATCGAAAGCCATTTCCTTCAACAATAGCTATGATTTGAAAAACTTCCCTCATATTTTGGATGCTCTCGATGTCTGCTTGATCAATACTGATATAAACGGGCGGACTCCGTTGCATTACGTCTGTCAATTTTCGAAGGTCACATCCAAATTGGCAGCTCTCAAATACTACATGGATCTCATATTCAAAAAATTACACTCCATGTCGGAGAAAAATGAGGTCAATGGGGTTGATTTGTTGAAGAATGTTCTCAATCATCAAGATGTGAATGGTGATACTTGTCTTCACTTGGCATGCAAAGCTGGTTGCAGCGAGCTTGTCAATTACCTTACGAGCCAAGGAGCAAGAGACGATTTGATGAATATAAGCAACCAAACTCCGAAGTCTATCATTATGCAACTCAATATTCCACTTTTTGTGGCGCCAGGAAAAAGCATGAATAACAGAAGCTTACAATCTGCCTCCTACGATGATGTCGATACATCCATGCAATCGAGTGTTGTCCCCGACAACATGTTGATGCACAACATGAAGAATAGCGCTGCCCATGGAATGAGTACGCCCTTGAGATCTTCTTCGCACTTGATGGAGACCCCCGATACTCAAAGGACCACCATTCAAGACGAAGATTCAGAGGATGTGCATGATAGGGTGAGCAAGGATCAACTCAAGACTTTATTGGAAAAGCAGGCTGGAACTGTTGATGACAATAAAGAAAACATCTTTGTGGATGAGCCATCAAAAATTTCTTATGACTCAGCTTCTACTCCTAAAAATGCCAATGTTTTTACCACCAGAAGAAGCAAGGCTTTAGAAATTATTGCAGAGAAACCGAATGAAACTGCCAGCTCGCTGCCTCACCCAGAGGCAGAAATTAAACCTCCACAGTTGGACACAAGTGGTCGGATCTTGCAAGTTTCCCCCAAGGACGGTGAGGCAAAGCAACAAAACAACATTCCAGTGAAAGATCTCTCTAAAATGATGCATGGCATGATCAACACCCTCACAGACTCGTACGATCGGGAACTCGAGAAACTAGACCTGGAATCTGCCCGGGTGCAGAGTATTTTGATTGAGAAGAAAGACTCCGACTCCAAAAGCAAGGAGAAACTATTCTATTCATTGAACAAGAACGGCTTCAATTCAACCGAATTGCAAGGTGCAGTTGAGGAGGTGACGCAGGTTCTTAAAGAATACGAGCAAATGTTGGGCAACCATGAAAACATGCTCTCATACCACATAGAGAAAAGTCAGGCCATCGAATTGGCCACGTCTGTGGAAGAAAACGAGAAGAATGCTGTCTCCTCTGGGGAGAGTGGTTTAGAGGAACAGATTAATCTCAGCATTGCCATGAGCCAGGCACAGTTCAAGCGGATCCAGATGGTCAAGGATCTAACAAAGACGGTGAAAGACTATGCTATCAACTCGAAGATGAACAAGTATAGGAAGTTGATCAGCTTGAGTTGCGGCTTACGGATGGAGGACATCGATGGCCTCATAGATGGAATTGAGGAGTCCTTGATGGAGGGGCTGATGTGAGTTGATCAGTGTGTTTTCACATTGGCGACAGCGTACTATAAATAGCATTTACACGATTTACATAACTTGGACTAAGAAGTTCAACCAACGTAAGACCAGAGACGACAGCGTGAGTTCGCAGAATTAGAGATGGTCGTGTGGCAACCAACATCTACGCGCGACGGCCGCGCGGAAAAACACCACAAGCACTCACCATCACCATCGTTTGATATCCAAACTTCTTCGCATCTACTCAATATAAAACGAACACGCGAGGCCTGCCCCTAAAACATGTCTGCAATAGGCCCGATTCCTTCTACAGAGTACAAAGAGCCAAACGAACGCACAGCCACGTTGGGCTACGCATCTTCCATTGTCAATGGAAACACGGTGCAAGGCGGTCTCAGGTCGCTTACATACAAGTCTATTTACGCTGCTCAGCTAGTCGATCAGCTAGACGCTGCTCGGAAGGCCGTTGCGCCTGGACCATTCCATCTTTCGAAAATCACAGAGAGCCACTTTGCCTCGGAAGAACGAATCAACAGACTCAAAACGCAGATTGAGGAGGCTTCTAAGGGCACGGAGAGCCGCGACACTCAGACGGCCGAAAAAATCTCTTTGTTCATCAGCCAGTTGGATGAAGAGCTTCTCAGCCAGAAAAGCATCAGCGACTCCTACGGTGCCCTGTTGCGGGAGTTTGAAAAATCCTCATCGACGTCACAGCATTGTCCCGTTTTCAAAACCGTGAAAATAGATGTGCCTGTCGAGACCATGGAGACTGCGCAGGGTTTTGACCCAACTATGTACCACGAAGCTGCAGAACGCAGAAAACAGGAGAGCGAGAAACAGGCGCTGGAAGAACAAAGAAAACTAGAAGCCGAGCAGCGTGCCCGGGAAGAACCATCTTTGAGCGAGAGCATAGCCACGCCCCAGATGAGCGACCAGATGAGCATGTCTGACATCGATATGATCACGCCCATGCCGTCCGCCATGAACGACCCAATTCCCGGCCGAATTCAAGCGCCATTGAACCCTCACATGGGCACTCAGATACCCTATGGTGTTGAAAGTGCCATGCCAGTGGCTCCAGGAGCACCCATTCCACCAAATCCTGCCCAAGGCGTCGAGGGCATGAATCCGGTGTCGCAGGCTGACTCGGTTTACATGCAACAAAACCCGTATTACTAGGAAATGCATTCACATATATATCGTAAGGCCGCTCCCATTAGCTTACAAGTCGCCCAACACTACGGACTTGACAACTGTGTAGTCATCAATGCCGTACTTTGAGCCCTCGCGTCCGAAACCAGACTCCTTGACTCCTCCAAAGGGGAGACTAGCCTCTGATATTGCGCCGGTATTAACACCCAACATGCCGACTTCCAACCATTCGGAAAATCTGAAAATGCGCTTTATGTTCTGCGTGAAAAGATATCCTGCCAAGCCGACTTCGGTATCATTTGCTAGCTCGAGTACCTCGTCCTCTGTCTTAAATTTTATCAATGGACAGACTGGGCCAAATGTCTCTTCGTTGAAGATCTTCATATCTGGAGTCACATTTCCGAGAAGAGTGAGGTCATGGTAAAAATCACCGAGTTCAGGTCGAGCCTCACCACCCATAATTAAGCGAGCGCCCTTGGAAACGGCATCTTTAACATGTTCTTGCACCTTTTGTAAGGACTTGTCGTGAATCAAGGGACCATGAGTCGTCTCTTTTTCGAGACTGTGCCCAAGATGAACACTGGATTTCAACACTTCGGCCAACTTGGCAGAAAACTGGTCGTATATGTCCTCATGGACAAAAATCCGGTTGGCACAAATACAGGTTTGACCACTACTCCGGAATTTGGAAGCCATCACTCCAGCGACAGCAACGTCCACATCCACATCATCAAACACAATAAAAGGCGCGTTTCCACCCAACTCAAAAGACAATTTCTTCAATGTGGAAGAAGACTGTTTCATCAAAATCTTGCCAACATTCGTTGAGCCAGTGAAAGTGACTTTCTTCACGAGAGGATGCTCGCAAATAATCTTGCCGGACTCAGAAGAGTCAGAAGAGGGGACAACATTGACCACGCCAGGTGGAAATCCAGCGTCGTGCGCTAGCTTTGCTATCGAAAGAGCTGTCAATGGAGTTTCAGACGCGGGCTTGATGACGGCGGAGCAACCAACGGCAAGGGCAGCGGCCAACTTCCGGGTTATCATGGCAGCGGGGAAGTTCCAGGGTGTGATGATACCACACACGCCAATTGGTAGCTTCATGGCGAGGATTTTGCTCGAAGGATTGGCGGACGGAAGGATCTCGCCAGAAAGATGGGCAGCCTCCTCGGAAAACCATTGAAAAAAGGAGGCGGCGTACGACACCTCGCCAAATGCATCTGCGTACGGCTTTCCATTCTCCAACGCAATGATTTTGGCTAGGTCCTCCTGATTTTGTTTCATCAAGTTGTAAAGCTTCATGAGCAAATCAGCTCTCTGCCTGGGTGTCTGAAGCCTGTATTCTTTGAAGGCATCGTTTGCTTTTTCTATAGCATCGTTGAAATGTTGTGGCGAGTATGACGACACCTTAGCAAGGAAAGCATCCTCGGAACGCGCTCTTCCGGGGTCTCTGACATCGAATGTGTTCTCAGAATGGACCCATTGGCCATTTATATACGCGGATGTTTTGATAAGATCTTCATTTTTCAAGGTTCGGAGTAGACTGGGGGAAGCATTGCTAGCACTTGAAAGAAGGCGGGCCAGGCGCAGGTTGTGACGGAGCCAGGAAGAAGCACCCCGCGAGATGCTAGACGGGATCATTATGCGGATTTGAAGACAGCAAAAACCAAAACGGCAAAAAACAAATGGTCTCTTGGGGTGCAATTGCGGATCTGAAGGCGCATTTATAGTTGAGCCCATCAGTAGCCAAGCGCTGATAGAGCTGCGGCGCGGCCTGCACACAACACAGGTCGGTCCAGACGGAGCAACACATGTCACCAGCAGCAGCATCGCATAGACTGCCATGCGGCGGTTGCTAAAGAGGCTTTATTTTCTTCGATTGCTCCAGCAGTCGTGTCGAACGACCGCTCCAAGGCGGTTTCTGTGGCTGGCACGGCCCAGTTGTGTCAAACATGTATTCCCTTTACAGTAGTTCCACGCGAGCCCCACACAATGCGCTACGCAGCGGCTGCGGCTCACGCAAGTGTGTGATAGCCGGTGGGCCCTCAGAGGGCTTGACGGCTCAAGGGGCCGACAGATGGCGCTCACCCATGGAACGGGAAGATGACGATGCTACATAATGTTTCAGCGGCATGAGCGGCTTCAGCGGTTCCGGCGGCGAAGCAACACAAAACGCGCCACATCTCTTCAATCTTTGGCGCTGCTGGTGGACGTCGGCAGTCAGGTGGTGGTGGTGGTGGTGGTGGATTCCGACTATGGAGGACGGATCGGCATTTAAAGGTCTTCGTCGCTGGACAAGCTGCTGACATCGCTCAATTCGCCGTCTTCGCCATCCTCCTTTGCGCTGGCATTGTCTTCTACCAACAAAACCTCCAGGGCAAATTGTTGCACGTATCTCTTGACGGTTTCGGTGTATTTGGCCTCGTTCTTCGTCATCAACGTGGACGCTTCAGTATTGAGCGGATCGCTTGGATTGCCATAGCGCAAAAGGTGCGGCAAGAAATTCTCAAATATGTTTAAAAGTCCGAACATCGGCGACCACGTCTGATTGATCACGTCAAGACAAACGGAGCCCGAAGTCTCGTCGATATTGGGATGGTAGATGCGGTTCACAAAGCCAATTGACGGCGACTTGATGGGGTACTGGTCAGGAAGCTCCACACGCAACTTCCATTGGCCGCCGGCGTATGGTGTGTCAGGGGGTCCGTGGAAAATGACGTGGAACTCCTGGAGCGAATCGTTGATAAGGCTGACTTCGTAATTGCTCATCATCAAGTCCATAACGTCTTTCTCTATTCTTCGTTTGCTGCTCATTTTTATGGATGTATTGCTGAAATCAAGGGCTAGAGAATTAGCGAGCTGGAAGGTTGGCCAAGCTCTTGTGGAGAAAAAAATGTGGTACGTAAGAGCGTGGCGTGGCGTGGCGTGGCGAGGTGAGGTGTGGTGATGGGGTGTGTCGTGCTGTGGGGGAGCTCCTCCTCCACCTCCTCTCCTAGTGATATGGCATACTGGAGGGGATGCGCGAGGCGCTGTTTCTGCGCTACTTGTTTCCTTGCTTCGGCGGGAGCTGCGGCTGGCAGCTATAGAATCACTCGAAGCTGTTCCCACACTCCTCGATTTTCCCTTGGAGTGGCCGCTTACACACGGCTGTTCGTATTTATGCCAATTAATCCTTCTACACCCTCTCTGCCCCGCTCAACTTCACAGCGGCACCGTATTTCTGCAACTTGGTCAACAACCCATCGCCCTGTTTGATCAACAGGTGGTACTGGCTGTTCTTGTTGTCTGGCCGGTTGGTCTCGATGATGCCGTTGACACGGTCGATGGTGCAGTTCAACTTGCCGTTAGGAATGAACTTGCACAAGTCGGCATCCAAGAACTGCTCGCTGACGCCAAAATTATGGGCCATTGACTTTAAAGACAACGACTTGTAGCTCGATGGGTTAACATCGTCATTGACTCCGGGCGCAGCCGCAGAGTCCTCGTCCAGTTCTTCCTCCGAGTCACTTTCAGTATCAAAACTAAATGCGCTTTTTGGAGAGGTTCCAGGGTTCCTCGACCCCAGAAATGCATTGGCCGAAGTCGTATGAGGAGGGACCGGCGTGGCCTTCCGCTGTACAGGGGGCGATTGAGTTCCCGAGAACAGTTTTTGCGATACAGGAGGGCTAGACGAGTTTTCCTCTTTTTGCTGGAAAAATGACTTCGCGAGCTCGCTTGTTTCGTTTGATTTCGTCATTCCACCACCGAAGAATTGATCGGAGAGCGTATTGGAGGAATGCGGTTGTTTGGAAAGAGAAGAGGAGGAATATCGCAGATTAATGCTGGATATGTGCTTATCCTCGGGAGTGGGCTCCATGTTGTAGTCCTCGGGATAGTGTGTGTCCTCTTGTGACGCGGACGTCATAGTTTGTCCAAAGACTTGTTGAGCTAAAGACTGACTGGAACTTCTCGTTCCGATCGATAAAACTCCTTCGTCGTCTGAATCGTCACTCAGATCACTATCACTATCATCTAAAGAGAATGGGTTTGGACGACCACTTCTGGAAGCAGAATCCTCTAATGACGAAATGGGCAAAATTTCTTTATCACTTCCGGTAGAATCCTCTTGCGTGTCCTGTTCGCTATTCTTTGATTCTTGTGACTGGTTATCAATGGAGTTGAGATCCTCATTCTCGATGATTTCATAATCAAAACTAGACCCTACCGTGATGTTCTCTGGAACATCGACCACATCAGGCACTTTATTGCGGGAGTTTTGCCCGTAAATTGCATGGTTAGGGTCGACTTCATACACAGTATTGTAGTCGTAGTAATAGTCGTATCCCCTATTAGAACTGCTGTTCACATTGTGCGAGATGCTCGACGTATATGGGTTTGACACGTCACTTTCTTCTTCGTCGGAGCCGTAGTTCAATGTTGTAGGTGGTAACAAGTGAATGGTCTTGAAAGATTTTGAGCTAGTCGTGGAAGGCGAGTCACTAGAGCTCTCGTTATCGGACTCCTGTGAATTTGTCTTTTTCAGTGACGAAAGACCTGGTAGGTTATTGCCCGCTAATGCTGCAGAAGAAGGCGAACGAACATTCAAAAAGAAACCTGCCTCATCATCATCGTCGTCCTCGTCATCCTCATCATCGTCGGCTTCGCTCTCGCCATTCTCCAATCCATCAGAGCTATAGCTCTTGTACATATAGCTATCTTCACCATCATAGTCATACTCTTCTTCGTCATCTTCGTAATAAGAGTACTCGTCGTCTTCAAGCGACTCATCAATCGCAATGCATTGTTGAACTTCATCATTGAAGTGAATATGACGATCCTTTTTGCTGGTTTCCGAGAGTACATCGTGTATCGCTTCAGAGTCTTGTGAGGGTCCTTTCCGCTCGGGATTTGAATCGTTATCTTGGGACTTTCTTGCTGCTAAGTTCACGGAACTGTTGTTTGCAGAGTTTGGAAGTGAATGCCCCTTGTACTGAGAGTTAAGCTTTGCGGATATAGCGTCGTAGTCAAAATACTCCGGAGGACGGTCGTTGACTCCGGCCTTAGCGGCGGCCGCCTTTCGAGCTTCCGCCGCGGCATCCTCTCTTCTGGCTTGCTCCTGATCTGCGCGAGCAGTAGCAATCTCTAGCTTCAACAAGTTCAGGTGACTGATCATCATGTCTTCCACGGTACGCTTTTTGAGAATTGGTTTAGGCCTATGCGACTTTCTGGCAATTGAAATGTCGCCTGCCACCACACTGGAGGCTGTGCCCAAAGCAGACTCTGTATGGCAATTGGGGTTCTCATTGTCGTTTTCGTCGTCGTCGACAATAGGACCGTATAGCCAGGTTACATCACTCTCTTTCGACCAGTTGACCTCCTCGGGACTGATGGTTTTTAAGTTGGACCGCCTTTGGGCCCAGGTTCTCCAACTTGCATTTTCGAGTCTGGCGGCGTTTGCAACACTCTTTCTTCTCAGAATGACATACCGCCAAGACTTAGAGATATCGTAAATGTCCCACTGGTGCGATAAGTAGTCGACATGTCTGGAAGGCTCGGCCACTAAGTCCGTGTCGTCGTGAGGAAGAATATCTGGGCTCTTAAGGAATGCTGCATTGGGTGCAGTGTTGGAAGAGGAGACGGATGTGGCGTCATCAGAGGGTGATTCAGACTGGGCACCGTGGTTGGATTCTTCATGTGTGTTGTTTTTAGGACGGATCTCACCTGCACTATCGGACGGGGTGGTTTCTCCGTCCTGTGCCGCCGTGGATTGACGGTCTTTGTTTTTCTGCTCAATTTGCTTCTCCTGGGTCTCGCTATCGATGAACTCATCTAGCAAGCCGAGAGAACGGGTTCGCTTGAGCTTGAACGTGGTGTTTTCGAAGTGATCATCATTCTCGGCATCCACGTGCTGGGAGGTGGTGGCACCTCCGCTAAACACCTCGCCTGAATTCGACGACATGACTATCTAAAGATCCGATGCTGTGGTTTGTCGCCTCTATTGTCTTTTTGAGCTTCGGCCGACACAAAAAGTAGGCTGTTTTTCGCTAAAGGTGAAGCGTGAAATTGTCAAGACGCAGCTCACGAGTAACAGAGTTAGGGTGGAAATGGATTCTTGAAGAGCTGACTCTGATTACGTCGCGCCGAGGTGGTACTTGATGGCAGCCGTAGTTATTGGAGCAAACGACAACGACTTAATTCACCCTGGAAACTCTGAGGCGAAAATTGAGGACGCAAGGGAAAGAAAATTGCTCGTTCGACTGCGGACAAGAACAGGGCAGACAGATTTAGGCTTGAATATCACGCTCTTGTGTGTAAAAGTCAATACTCCCGTGTGCTGATGTTGGCGCTGGCGACGGTGACTTTCTCGAATGAGAAGGGAAATTGCCTGGAGTAATTGAAAGCTGGTGTTGAGTTGTACACCCGTACACCCGGCCCAAAGGTTGAATTTGTTTGCGGTGCTACAGGAAAGACAAACATGGAGTGCAAGGTTCTGAGGGATTCACTTTCCCTCCCGAGACAGAATTTACAGTTTGGCTCCATACATCGGCCGTTTTCACTCCAAAATCCCCAGATCTTGTTGTATCTTAATTTAATTTATGCTGACTCCGGTGGCGCGCACGTGACATACTCTCACAAGTCCCGTGACGAAAATTGTGGGGAACCCGTGTCTGTCTAAATTACTTGGCGCCAGCAAAGGAGATGGAGCAAAAAAGTCACAGTAGATAGTTCACAAAGCGCCGTTTCCCCCTGTGATGATTTTTATTTGGTTTTTCGCCAATCGCCTCGGATTCGGTGTTCCGCCAGTTTCACCCGGATCTTTCCGCGTCACCGTGTCTGCATGATGGCAGCCAGCACTTTTTCCGACTTGAAAGCAGTTGAACGAAAGCAACAGTAAGAACCGTTGTCAGTTGCAATGTAAGCACAATTAGTTCAGAATGATTGATGGAAAGCCAAGATCTTCGAATGATTGTTGCATAAACTAAAGCAGAAAAAAACACTCAGAAAAATAAATGATTTCGCCCAGGATCGAACTGGGGACGTTCTGCGTGTTAAGCAGATGCCATAACCAACTAGACCACGAAACCATTTGTTAAGAGCAACGAGTCACGCTAAGATACATCATGCTGCTATCTCATGATTCTCCTGCGTCTGTGCCTCAAGGCATTGTTCCTGGAGGCATTGTTCCTGGAGGCATTGTTCCTGGAGACATTGTTCCTGGAGACATTGTTCCTGGAGACATTGTTCCTAGAGACATTGTTGCTACAGAGATTTTCTCCTAGGCAGGGTATCCTTCTATTTTCAAGCATACAGCGAAGGAGACAAGGCCTACCTTTTTATGAGCTATGCGGTGTGATCAAATGCTAGTAGATTTATTCTCTATTTATATACCACTCAGTTGACTCCGACTTACCGGATATAAGCTCTTCAAAGTATTCCCAAGAGTCTTTGCGAGACAAGGGCAACTGAGGAAGATCCTTGACTTTGTATTGAGCTGGGAAGTCGATGTTGCTGTTGAGCTGATGGTGTCTTTCGGCTGCTGCCCAGACAATTTTGTATTCATCGTTCACCCAAGATGACAGACAGCCCTTATCGAGGTTGAATGGGCCCTGTGCAGATTGGATAACTTTACAGTCACTGGAGTTCTCCTCATCGGGCACCCAGAGCAGAAGATCCTCCCTGTACAGATACCCGTGGAAGTGAAGCTTGGTTGTGAATGATTCCTTGCCGTACTTTCTAGTCAAAATCGACAGGATGTTGTGAGGAATGTAGATGGAAGACGACTCGAAATATGTGTGTCTGATGGGTAAAAGTTCGTCGAGAAGATGCCAGTTCCAGTTTTTGCAGTGGACGGGGATTGCCTTTTTTCTTTCCTCCTCGGTAAGCGACTCTAAAAGCGATTCTGGTGGTACATCATTGCTGTGTGTCAAGACGCTGATATCAATGTAAAGACCGGAGTTAACCTCTATGAATCTGGCGTCAATAAAGTTTCTGCCATTACCATGACGAGTGTATGTCGGAGAAACTTCGAACAAGTACTTTCCATTACCATTTTTGGGGTTTTCGATGATCAAAGTTGAGTTGTACTTGCGCGAAAGTCTGTCGAGCTGTGCAATCGGAATCTGGATATCCACGTCGGTATCCCAGGGCATGTTGACTCCGTTGTAGGCCCAGCCAAGCAAAGAGCCGTAGTTGACCCAGGTGTCAGCGCCGGCAACTTGAGCGAAGTCGTACCAGACTCTGACCATGTGTTGGATGATGCTCTGGCGTTCTTTGCTGGAGATAAAACGTTTAAAAAACGGAGAAGAGACATGATGCGAGTTTCCTTGGATCACGTCCGAGTAAATCCAGGGGTATTTAAAGAACCTGTCCGATGAGTCGACCGCGGCGTTGGAGGCTTCTAAAAACTTGAGATGCTCCAAGTCATCGTTGGAAATGTCGTCATTGATGAGCTTTTGCTTCAAAGCGAAAATTTCCTCCTCGACATTGAAAATGAAGTCGGCGGGGGGAATATCAACTGTATTCTGCATGGAGGCATAGGGGAGGTATTTGACCGGACCTTTCGAAGATTTTCCAACCACCGAGGCCGCAGAAGCCACCTTTTTGATAAGATCGTCTCGAGAGACAGTATGCTGTAGGTTTTCTTGGCCAACGCGCTTGCGGGAGGACACGCCGACCTCTAAGAAGCCGGAGTCTGTGGAGACCAAGACGCGTTTCGGAGCGTCTTTGACGCAGTAAAGATTGGCCATGCCACGATATACCTTCGTGTTGTAGGACTCCATGAAATACGGATTGAAACCGGCGTACTTCGTTAAGGGAGGGGCGCACAGGCCGGCAGGATCGGCCTCTCTGGCCTTTTTCAAGTAAACATCGCCGGGGGACAAGTCGACCCAGTCATCCCAGTGAAAAAATATGCCCAGGTCGTCGCCGGCGAAGGAGGTCTTTTTTCGTTCAGACGCTTTGGAATGGTCGATGATATAAGAGAGCAAGCTGTCGACGGGAAGTCTGGTGTTGAACGACAGCGAGCGGTGGGAATCAAAATAAACAGAATCTAGCTGCTCGTCGGAGGTGACTTTGAGAAGTGCATGAAGAAATGAAAGGATGAAACACGTAATGACCAAGAGAAGGATCACGATTTTTCGGCGATACAAAGTGTTGACGTGCATTCTGGCGAGTCGACAGTTATCGGTGATACTCTGCTGATGAAATGTGACTAGCGTGAAAAAGACAGGAAGACTTCAACGGCGAAGCCATGCAATTTAAAGGAGCGAGTAGGCCGGCAGGCGCCTGGGAGGTGACGGAAAAGAAGAGTGTGGAAACGAAATTAAAAAAAAAAATGGGGTCAAGGCAGAAATGGTTGTGCAACGAAGACACTTATACTAAAAATGTAAGCATGTAGGACCGCTGTGTGTGTGGTGTTGCCTGCAGCATTTTAGGGATGAATCTGCGAGGCAAAACACAGTCCATAGGCCCATTCGACCGTTGCAGTGTGGTTGGTTCACGACTGCGGAGGATTCGGGTATGGGCTCGTATCAAGGTGCGTTCTAGGGTGGGTCAGCCGCGTTTCATAACCATAACCATTGCCAAACCCATTGAGAGCAGCGTCACTCCTGTAGCAAGAACCCTGGATCATCATTTCCTTTTCTGTTCCTTTTTTGCTTTCTTTTCTTTTTTTTTTTTCTTTCCGCGCGCTTCGCGTTTCCACTGGTGTCGCACTCACAATTTTGGCGCCCGAACAGGGAGTTCGAGCACGCTATGCGCGCGAGCGCTGATGCTCCAGGACCCACATGAAAAAATTATCCCCTCTCCATGCGAGGCGGAGCGCTGGAAGGCTGCGCGGGTGTGCACTGAGCGAACCGAGCCATGCGGCATTGGGTGGCGCACGCCGGCCCACTACAGCCGCGAAGACGTACAAGATCGCAAGCTGTTTTGGCCGCCTTGTGTGCCTCACCAACCGCACCATGATGCAATTACTGCACGCTACAATGACGCTCACAAGACTCAGCCATCGAAGTGGGAGTGCAATGCCCCGATCTCTTGTATTTTGGTGTGGGAGGAGTGACCGCGTCGTGGGCCTGGGCCGCTACCTGGATTCGACTGCTGCCAAGGCGCAGTCTGCCTTGGAGAATAACCTTTGCGCCATCCCCCACATTCCCCTTGCAGCGACTGTGCGGCTGAAGCATCTTGCTGACAGGCTCCGCCAAGTTTGCTCCGAGTTTCCAAAAATTCCCATCGCTGCCATCACACGAAGCCGGGGCCGCGTGCTCGTATCTCGCGCCCGTACCTGTGAAGACGGCATCGTCGGCCGCAACCGAATCTGTAGCCCTTTCTCACCCCGCCCATGTGCACACTCAAATCAACT
This sequence comes from Metschnikowia laotica, assembly GCA_030563125.1. NCBI lineage: Eukaryota > Fungi > Ascomycota > Pichiomycetes > Serinales > Metschnikowiaceae > Metschnikowia > Metschnikowia laotica. The sequence goes on from JAKUBD010000101.1 coordinate 15,830, forward strand.
TGGCCCGATGGTCACGGACTCACTTGTACTCGCTCCAGTTTTTCTTGAGCGTCCAGTTGTCGCCGCTGCGCTCTTCGCCGTCAAGCAACCCCTCTCGGATGCTGGACACAGGAAGCCCGCTGGAATGAAACGACTTGCGCTTCTCTTGAACAACGCCCATAGACCCTCGTCTGAATGGCGGGATATATTTCCCGCCTCCAGAAGCTCCTTCGGCCTTGCTGGCGCTGAACCGCCGGAAGTGGGACCCTCCACTACCGCGACTTGGCTGCCTGACGCCCGAGCCGTCTGCCGCAACACCTGCCGATAGCTCTTTAGACTCGTGGTATGGTGCACCTCCGCCTTCGGTGTAGTCCTCAAGAAGAAAAACGTCGTCGTCATCATGAAGCTGCAACCCGTTCATCTCAGATGAAAGACCCCCTGTGTCGCTGGAAACTGCGATGTTTGGCGACTTGAGAACATGACTGGCTTTGTGAGCTCTGGCGCTTGCAAAACTCGCCTTGCCTGGAGAAGAAGCGTAGGTATGTTGGCTGTTACTGCCATTTGCAGTGGTGGGCCTAGTTCGTCTCTTGCGGCTGGTGTGCTTTCTGCGTTGCTCCTGATTGTGCCCATTGGCAAGTGAGCTTTGATAGTTCCCCCCTCCCTTCTTCCATGAAGGCTTGTTTCTTGCTGACTTCCATTTCTTTCGTTTCTCGTTGCTTCGGTTGAAGTCTTTGTACTCACGCTGCTCTCTATTTTCTCCGTACTTGTCCATATAATGCGTGAATATGCTGCGTGGAGTGAACATGTCTTCGTGACGAAACCTTCCGCCATTGTAAATGCTATGTTGACCATGTTGTGGTCTTAATGACGCAAATGCTGTGTTTTTGTTGCTGTAAGAAGCCACTCCAAAGGGCTTTCTTGTATTTCTGATTTGATGCGTAGCACCGATAGGAATGGGTTTGGTGTCAGTTCCTGGTGATAACAACGCATCTGCTCTTCTATTGTAGGGCATTTCTTCCCTAAGGGATGTTGCAGTTGTGCTGGCTTCATTGTCAGCATCATCTTCATTTGTAATATGCAAGCTCTTGGGGACGTTCGGCTCGATGATGTGCAATTTCTTTGGTGTCTTGGGCTCATTTGCAGAAATTTCGTTCTCGCTCGGTTTCGTCTCTTTGTCGAAATCAAACATGCCATCGGCCATATCAAATTCAAGTCCGTCGGTTTGGACTTCATCCCGTTCTCCATTGTCTTCCTCTTCTTCCTCTTCTTCGTCGTAACCATGATCATCGTCTTCATCACTATGCATGGCCCAGTATTCCTCGTCAATGGTGAAGTAATTGATCTTCGTAATCTCTGCCCGGAAGTTTTCCAAATCACGATTAAGAGGATCCAAATTCAAACAGAATCGCAAAGCGCTGAACATTTCTCCAGTCATAGTACTGAAGAAGTCGAATAGAGCCTCCCTGTTAGCGGAAAATTGAACAAAACGTTTGTCGGTATAATTTGCGATTTGAAAAGGGTTCTTGTGAAACACAAGAGTCAAAAGGATAACGCCAAGAGACCACATGTCCACCTTGGATGCATCGTAGCTGGTAAGGTTAGGATCAAAAAGCTCGGGGGCCATGTATCTCTCGGAACCAACGTCAAATTCATCCGGGTTATCGATGATCTTGTTTGTAGTAGCGAGACCCCAGTCACAGATCTTAATGGACCAGTCGTCAGCAATCAAGATGTTTTCGGGCTTAAGATCACGATGAAACACCGACTTGGAATGACAAAAGGAAATTGCACTCAAGATTTGGTCGAAAACGTCCTTGATGTCCTGAGATGTGGTGGGGCCCAAGTCGTTTTGCATGGCCTCGTAGAGGTCACCCTTACTGCAGTATTCAAGTACTAAGCAAGAGTCAAAGTGATCGATGAGCTCGGGAATATTTGGGTGATTACCCAAAGTTTCGTGGATAGCGATTTCTTTCCCAGATGCAGCGCAGGATGAAGACTGAAGTGATTGCTTTGCGACCTCGACGGATTGCGCGTTCGACCTTAATTTGGCTGGTGACGACGTGGCCCGACCGGTCATGTTTGGTTTCATATGCTTGTTTTTTGTGTAGCCGAACGGGAAAATGTACTTTACTGCCACCAAAGTGTTTTCTTTCTTCGTGTCTCTAGCAAGCGACACGAGCCCATATGAGCCCTCTGATATATCACTGACCTTGAGGTAGCGGTCTTTCAAGGGCGCACCCCGGTCATAATTCTCGTAGGCTTCCATAGTCGAAGTGTTATCGATCTATGTCGTGGATGTTTGGCGTTTTAAGCGTGTGATGCGATGATTCGGCAAAACAAAGATGTGGATGGTGAGTGTGAGACCTAATGCAACAGGTAGACTAATGAAAAAAGAGCGCAAATCTGCGGTCCTTCATCAACAGAATGAAAGATGGTGATGAAGCGTGTGGTGTCAAGGCCGTTGCTGAGCCGGTAAACCTTTGGCCGTGTTGGGTAGGTAGCGTCGGATCTGGGTCAGGCTTTGTCGTGCGGAGTGCAGACAACAAAAGCGCCGGGTGCCAAGGTTAGTGAGGCAGGTGTTAACAGCGTTTGATTGGCAACACTTGCAAAAGCAGGATCAAATAATCAAGCAAATTCCGGATCGAAGGGGTTCACACGTTCGGGCTTTTCGTGGGGCCGTGTGGGTGCATTACCGGTGCGTATCATGAAGTGTACTGGTGCAAGATGGGGTGCGTACTGGCCGCGCCAAAGCAAGGTTCGGTGACGGGATGGTGGGTGAAGCCGAAACCGGTGTATTTCTGGTGGCAGAAGACTCTGTTTGCGCTTATGTTTTTGCCCTTCTTTCTCTTTTTATTCCTTCTTTTTGTTTTTTTGTTTTTGGCCATTTGCCCGTGGAGCTGTTTCTTCGCGAAGGGTCCATTGTGGTCATTTGGTGCGGCACACTGGGAATATTGCAATTGATTTGACCGGTCAAGCATGGCAGCTGTTTCCGTGATTCCGTAGCCGGAAAAAAAAAAAAAAAAGAAAAAAGATCTACATATTTGTTACCAGTAGTTCAACCGGACCCGCCCACGCTGCCCGAAAGCTTTTCCGAAAACCCCTTTTCAATTCCGAAGCTGTGCAACCTACCTCTCATCATCCCACCAGCCGATGCGCACTGTGGCTCGCTTGCACTAGCGCCGTCAACCCTGTCACCGACCCACCACATCAACCAACACCAACACCATGGACGAGGATATTGCCACATTTTTGGCATTCACAGCAACCGAAGATGACGCGGTTGCAAAGCAATTTTTGGACATCAGCGGAGGCAATGTCGAATACGCTGTGCAATTGTTCATGGAGTCTGGCACGAACCAGCCGCCACATTCCGCCTCTGCCAACGACGAGGAGCTTGCACAAAGACTACAGAGCGAGGCGTACACCGGTGGCGAAGGAGTGCGAGAAGCAGACGCCAATATCCACCGTCACGAAACGCTCCTTGACTCGTTTGGGCCACTGTACAACGTGGACCATGAAGATGCCTTCTTCGGATCAGGCAGAGTGGGGGTCTTCAACCAGCGATTCAGAAACGACGACAGCGTTGACGAAAATGACTACTATGGTAATGACGCCAGTCTGAGCAATGACGACGTCATCGAATTGGAACTGGATGACGAGGATGAGGTGATGGAGATTGACGAGGACGGCATGCCTGTGCACCGTTCCAACAGAAGGACCAGGACCCACCGGGAGCGATTAGGCGAGCTCTCATCCACGCAGCGACGTCTCGCCAACCTTTTCAAACCACCGTTTGACCTTATTGCTCGTACCAGTCTTGAGGGCGCAAAGACCCTCGGTCGATCCGAGAAGAAGTGGATTCTCGTCAACATCCAAGACCAGTCTGAGTTTCAGTGCCAGGTGTTAAACAGAGACTTCTGGTCCAACGCGGATGTGAAGGATGTCGTTAAGAAAAACTTCATTTTCCTACAATTTCAAAATGACTCACCTCACGGTCAAAGCTACCTGAACTTTTATTCCATTGAATCATACCCTCACATCTCCATCTTGGATCCCATGACGGGCGAGCGTCTACACAAGTGGACTGACGGGGTGGTGCCTGACATCGAAGACTGGGTTTGCGATGTCCAGCTTTTCCTTGAGAAATTTTCTCTTCTTCCTGGGTCAAGCAACCCGATAGTGCACCATGAGCCAAAATTCGACCCGGACGCCATGACAGAGGAGCAGCAATTAGAGTATGCCATGAGGCAGTCAGTGCAACCAGGGACCTCCGAAGAGGTCGATGAAGCCGAGGAGGCACCAGCCGCTACAGAAGAATTGGCCTCCAGTTCCTTTGATCGCATAACTCCGCAAAGTCACACAGAGCCCGCTTCGCCACCCTCCACCAGGGTTCAAATTAGATTTCCCAATGGTAAGCGGATTATCCACAAGTTTCACCCTGACTCCGACAAGGTTCTCGATTTGTACCAGTGGTTGAAGTACGTTTTTACTCAAGAAGCAGATTCAGAAGCTGAATACGGAGTTGGTGCCAACGAGTTTATGCTTTCTTGCGCGGGCAAACCTAAGTTGATCGAGTGCCTCGATATGAGCATCAAGGAAGCTGGGCTTTCGAATGCCAGTATTCTTGTTGAAAAATCTTAGTTTGCCAGCGCGAGCAACTTGTTACAGAGTTGGATGTGTATTTACTACTTTGGATTCATAGATTTCATACAGCTATGAAGAAAGTGTATCCGTAGATCCCATGACAGACTTGAGCGTATACTTATCCATGTTGAGAGAAGACTTGTGCCTGTTCATGTCTAGTATGCTTTGAAAATGAGACTCTTGTGGATCAAGCAAAGACTCAGGCTCGTCGTCACTCACAGACCGCGAAGAGGGCGAGTCGGTGGGCCGTTCTTGCGGTTGCTGCTTATACGAGGACATGAGCTGCAAGTCCAGTTCCGTCTCCTTTTCGGAGAGACCTTGACAGCCGGCGAGAACAACAGTGACGGTGTCGAGCTGAGGTATTTTGTGTGCATTCTGCGCCTTTTTGAAACGAGAGAGGGACTGTAGCGCAGCATGCTTTGTGTCGGTAATCTCGATTTTGTTCTTCTTGTAATAGACGTTGTCAAAGTCGTAATATCGATCGGTGTTGCCGGTCGAAAGGCGGTATTGGGAGATGTGACTGTGCTTAAGGCTGTTCAAAGGCACTACGGACCTGTAGTAATGCCGGTTGTCAGACGCTAGGTCCGACTCGGCACAGACACCGTCGTATTCCATCTGAAGATGGTGGAGCTGATCCACGGTCTTGTCGATGAGGGCCTGCCTGCGGGTCATGATGTCGTCTTTGCACTGGCGCCAAAGAAGGCCTCTGTTGGACTCGCCGAGGTTGTCTATAAGCCGGGCCTGGTAGAGCCGCTGGTTCCAGGCCGCCCGGAGCTGTGCCTCATGAACATCAAGGATCTCGGCAAAGTAGGGAGCAAGCGGGAGCTCCTTTTTTCGTTGAGTGAAGATGTCGTCTAGTTGCAAGGGCAGATCCATACACAGACGTAGGTCAGTTAACAATTCGTCGAATTCGGAGGCCGACCTGGACCGCTTGCTCAGCCGACGGCGATCGTCGCCCGTCGTGACTTGAGTTTCAGTGTTGCACGCAAGATCGTCCACAAGCTCGAGTTGCAAATTCGAAAAACGCATCCACGAAGTGGTCTGTTGCTGAAACGTCTGAACCTGGCGGTCGAATTTTCGTAGCAAATAGTTGAGTCTGCTTTTGCGGGCACCCACGTACTGCTGGGCGAGCCGCGAGTATTCTTTGCTGATGTGCTGTTCCAACAGGCTGATTTGCTGCACGGACAACAGTGGAAGCGTAGGAAGCATAGATGGATCGAAATGCTCGTGCGGCTGGAGCACGTCGGCATCTTCGGTGTTTTCGGGGCCCAAATCCCGGGGCGGCGAGCTTGGCATCTCCAAAGCTACGGCCGGCGTGGGCTCTCGACTGCTTTCGGTTTTTTGGTCGGTATCCATGGCGGAGAGAAGAGCTGGTGCAGTTGCAAGCGAAGATGTGGTTAGTCGCAGGATAGGTACGCGCTGGGTGGACTGGAGAAAAAAGAAGCGGCCGGTGAGACTGGAGAAAATGTAGAAAAGGAAGACAGGAAAATGTAGAAGAGGAAGGAGAAAATGTAGAGGAGGA
>JAKUBD010000102.1:0-21968 GCA_030563125.1 Metschnikowia laotica
GATACCGCAACTTCGGTATTTTCTGCGGCTGTTTTGCCGTTTTGGGCACCGCGTGCTGGTACACATGTAGATATCTCATCGTTGGCTTTAAGGTGAACGCCCGTGTCTAGCTTATAATTAATGGGACAAATAGTAGTCAAGTCAATATTGAATTATCCCCTCCTTTTCCGCCCCGATCCCCTGGCGCTCTTCGAACTGCCACTAGCGGTTGTTTGGCCATTCAAGGAGATGGCCTCCTTTTGCGGCCCAGCGCCCAAGTCGACTTGCACCGATTGCTGATTCATGGCATCCTGAGTATGCCCACTTTGAGCTTGCTCGCCCTCTAATTGTTCTCTTTGGATTTGCTCTATGCGCTCTGCAATTTGTGGTGCAAGGTAGGTGAGAAGGCGTGGAATGGCCATGAGCCCCAACACCACACAGAACATGATAGTATATAATCTGTTGCGGAAAATGAACCCCAATGGACTGTTGTTTAACATCTCCGCCAACTTTCCCCTCGGGCTCTCGTAGTACTCTTGAAATCCGCCGACGGTCACTTCAAGAGGATGCATCTTGTCCACCACCACACGTGACGATTCATTGGGACTCCTGCTTCCTACAGGCATGCTGAAGGCCTCCACGCCATCATCAGCAACATTGATTTGGAAGCGATTGTCGGAAAGTGCAAAGTCGTGGGCACTCACTGCAAGAATGTACAGTCCGGGACCCAAGTCGGCCGTTTCGAACGTGTAGTCCTTCTTCACCGGAGCACGGATACGAGCTTCATTTCCTGGCGAAATCGCCGTCACGAACACATCGATCCGGCTTTGGAAGTTGAACCCATTCACCACTAGGGCATCTTGGCTCTGTTGAGCAGTGGAGGCAATGGAAATTGCGGCCTGAGGAACGTTCACTAAGGAGCCGTAAAGTTTAGCGCCGACAGCGACAGCGGCAAGAGCCGCAAGCTGCAAATGGATAAGCAACAATTTCATTAGAGGGCTGTGGTTGCAACTGTGGAGATGGATGCGTTCACTCTGGTGATCCGGCCTGTGTGGGGTTACCCGCCCGGTGCATTAGTATATAATGCACCGCGCGCCCGCGCCATCGTTGGCCCCATATTGTACCGTGAGTGTGTATTATTGTAGGGCTACAGTTCAGAGAAGCTTCTTCTCGAAATCCAGGACTGCAGCTCTCTACAACACACCCTAGAGCGTATTATCCGTGGCACAGCCGCGGACGATATTGGGATTTTTGGGCGTGGCTGAAGATGGGTCCTGCTTCTGGCGGGCACCCAAATGGCAGTTGCGCATTCCAGGTTTTCCATACATTTTTTTTTTCTCGTGCTTGAGCCGGATGCCTGGCTTTGGCTCCGGCCGCTTTCTGCATTTTTCTCTTGCGAAGCTTCAAATTTTCAAACCCCCGACAGTGACGTGTTTCGGCCCGTCTCAATTTTACTTCTCGAATGTTTGTTGACTTCATTTCTATATGGCAAAAGTCACCCGAGTGTGCAAAACCCATCAAAACATGTAAACGCGTCCCCTGCTGTCTCCGGCAACCACCTTCAAACGACTGCGAAGAAGCTTTTCTTCCTCGTCAACTTCCAACTCTTTAGTCACAACCAAGGCGGTAATGGCACCCGGCACAACCGCAGAAAGATCCACCGTTTGCAAGAGGTGTAACTGCCAATCTTCGGCGCCAATCTGTAGCTCGTAAATCTGAAGATTTTGACGAGGCGAACAATAGCTCAACACTATCAACTCGCTGCTCCAGTAAGAATGTACGTAGTCGTTTTTGGGCAGATCGATGAGTGGATCGCGAACCTGAGCAAGCGTGACAGCTCCGATTTCACCTGGGCTCAATGACTTTTGTGTGATCTGTTCACCATTTATGTTGAAGAGTGTCAAGTGGTTCTGATATTTGGTGCCGTGGTGAACACATATGTTCCCCGTGTCGTTCGAAATGGACACAGAAATGCGGTCTCCGATTTCGATGAAAGCGTTTGTAATCCGCCGAATAAATTTGAAGCGGTTAGTATCCCAAAGAAATATTGATCCACTATCATCCACACTCAAACAGATCTTAAACGACTTGCTCACGCAAAGCTTTTTGATTGGTGAAAAATGTCCTCGCAATGTCTGGAGATGTGATAAGCTCAACTCTGTTTTCTGGGAACAGCTCCAAACGCTTATCGTACCATCCGCTGCGCCTGTCATGAACAACTTTTTTCCAAGCTGTGCTATAGCTGTGATATTGGTCAGATGCAAATTTCGGAATATGGTGGAGTTAATTACCAATGCGGTACACTTCTTTCCAGTGCCAAGTATGTCAGGTTTACGGATAACAAGCTCATCTTCTGACGACGTGCAAGAGAGTCTCCCGATCCACTTTTTTGTCTTGGCACTGATCTCGAGCTTTTCGATGGGGAGCTGGAGCTGCGACTCGAAGCAACAAACGGGGTGTTGTTTGCTCAAATCAAGGCGTTCCAGATATTTATCCGCAACATTGATAATATCCCTCGCAGGATGAGGTTTGTAGAACAATTTTTGTGGCGTTTGGCCGAAATTGTTTATCATGCCGATCACTGCTCTTTTCTCCACCTCGTCGTCTATGTTGTCAAGATTAATGGCTCCATCGTACGAAGAATGATGAAATACATTCAATGCCTCCACAGCTTCCGGGCCACTTTGCTTAAAACCGAAGATAAGGTCAATCCAATGGTTTAAATGTGCTGAAACATACGGACTTTCTAAGGCTTGCCGGTTTTTCTCGATAAAAATTTTAGGATCACCTTTGGCCCACTTAGGTAATGCCACATCGCTGATTAGGTCTCCGTTCTGTGATGTCCCGAATTCAAAATTATTTTTGTTGGTGAGAAATTCGGGGAGATAGAAAAACTCAGGTGTAAGTTCTCTGACATCAGTCGTGTTGTCCTTTGATGCAGAAAGCCATGCTTTTTCGATGGAGGAAAACATGCGATCAGCATGGTCAAACTTTCCACCCTGCAATAATAAATAAGATTGAACGTAAGGTTTCAAACGGACTAAAAAAGACACCACGACCATGGCAGACGAGTAATGAGTTCCGTAGTGAAACGGCGGACAATCATCTATTTGAAGACTGCTCAAAGCTTCGTATCGATCCTGGAACTCTTTGGCACGCGATGGTGTCTGAAATCCCATTGGTTTCGTCAAATCACGGAATGTTTGGGGGTTCGATAAATCGAGACACTCGCTTTCGTAATCCGCAATTACCCATGGGAACACGGGATACTGGGTCAAGTCATTGAAGGTCCGTCCTGCCATTGTGTTGATTGCCATCAAGTAGTAAAAATTGGATAGTTTACCATTTTTCCATTTGTTTGTAATCTCCAGAAATGACGTTGACGGATTGAAACCCGAGTTGAACGCTTGAGCAATCTTCGACCGGAAGTAGGAGCCTGAGGTCGTGGAATTCTGTCTCATTTGATAAGATGTGGAGACATTCAACGTGAGTTCGAAATCTCTGTCCAATCCACTGCCAGTTGCATACGGAAGAAGCCGGCTGTAGACTGTATCCCTTTCTTTCAGAGAGAGACAAGTGATGAGAATGCTGGCTCCGTCATCGAAAAAGAGCTCAAGAGCGATATCTCTCAAAAGAAACTTTCTCTTGCAAATAGAGCTCACTGAATCCATACTCCAGCTCATGGTTCTATGTGATTTGGATCCTGAATGGCTCTCTGCTGGTTTGATCAACTGAAGATAAGGATCTCTCAAGTTTTGGGGTGCATCTTGAGTGTCAACAACATTTCCCTCGTTGCAATGGAAAAAGTTTTCGATAAAATAGATGTGAGTAGCACCAACTATCATCAAGCTTTCAACTGCGTCTAGGCCATTGATTCTCGAAATATTGAAGAGAGCATGAATTTTATCACCTGCAAAGAGGCTGTGAAGAACCTTTCTATTTTTGTCCTCTGAATCTCTTTTTTGCGGAGAGATGGTCTCGCCGTTCTCATCTATTTCTTCAAAATCCTCTAAATCGCCGGTCAAGCTATAAGATTCCGAAATACTCAAGTCTTCGAAAGTCAGAATGAGGGAATTATCTGTAAACTTTCCGTTCATCGCATTGGCGTTGATTGCAGGTACCTTTTGTAGGGGTACATTCACAGTATATGTCAATTTTTCAGACTCTGGCAATTGATTCTCAGAAACAAGTACCTTCCTCATTCTGTTTGCGCCTTCGGTGAAGTCCAACATGTTATCGCAATGGCTGATTGGAGAATCTTGAAGCAAACGATATATTTCTTGCTTGAGAAGATTAAACGCAGAGGAGTAGAATCTCAGATTTTCCTCTTTATCTTGTGCCTCTCTATTGAATTTGGTAATCTCCGCGTTTAAAATAATCAGCTTCAAATTTTCACAGTCTTTCTCAAAATTTTTAAGCTGTGGATTATTCATAAAGCCTAAAAAGGTCCCACTGTTAAGCACAACCTGTATCATCTCACCAACTCTGATGTTGCAAAAGTCTTTGAGTTTGCTCAGCCGAAAATGATAGTTCTTAGCAAATATATGTTTCACAGTAGGATGTCTGTTTAAGTATTTCAAAGAATCTTCATCGTTGCGAGTGGTGAGAAATTCGAAGAACTCCTCCATTATTGTTCTCGAGCTCTTATAGTCTGACAAGATTGTAAGCTGCTCTATTATAACACTTAGACTTTCCAGTCTCACAACAATAATGGCCCTAACGAAATTGAGCACATGTTCAGATATGTCCAACTGAAGCTGATGAGATAGCTTGACAAAATTTCCCATAATGAGTTCTATCACCTGTCTCATTTTATCATCATCTAAAACCTTTGGCAGAAGCAAAAGAACTTGTTTGTCTAAGCAGAAGGTCACATTTCTGTCTAATTCTTGGGCGAATTTTTGCTCGTTGAGACTGTCAGCATCGTCGTTTTCGGACAATGGCTTGGTAATATCAGACAATTGCACAATGAGTATGTTGCTGAGAATTGATCCAAGTCTATCGAAGGATCTCGGTGGTAGATTTTTTGATTCCAAGATATTCACCAAACAAGTGAGATATTCATGGAGTTGTTCAGGCGGAATCCAGAATTCCTCCATGACGAAATCACGGTGGTAGATGCAAAGGATTTCCATGGAGCCTTTGACAAAGTCTTTTTCTTTATATATGAAATTGGAGTTTGCAATGAACCCATTGATATGCTCAAATATTTTGGGAAAAATTGAGTCAAACACCAACTTTTTCTTCATGTCGCTCAAATTTCTGAGCATGATGAGAAACTGTCTTATATCCAATATTTTGGAGACGAATATCGAAGCTAGCACAGATGTGAAACCCACAAAACATTTGGTCCACGCCGCACATATTTCATGGCGGAAGCTTTTGTCCTCACTAAGAGCTTTTATATGCGCCATTAACTCAAGAGCACCCTCTAGCCATTCTTTACTGCCAAAAAGAGTACGAAGGGCTGGGATATTAGAATGACCCGTTTCCATAAGTTCCGCTAGTTGATTGGACATATGAATAACATCTAGGGATAGCTCAAGAATAATGCTGTCGTCTCCATCATGTGATGATCCCTTTATCGGTGAGCTGGGTGTGCTTAAAACCCTACCTCGCTTTTGACCAAGAATGTTGACACCGGTAAGTGCAAGGTTGTTGAGTAACAAAACAAAGTCCGGGATACCAAGGTTTTCACATCGTTTTGAAATCTTCTCATCTTTCAAAAGTGCAGGGATTGGTCGAACTTGATCGTCTACCAATTGCAGTTCCTCTCCGAAACTTGCCAAGAGCAAGATACTTGACACTGAATCATTGTTCCAATGCTTTTGAAGGAAAAAAGTCAAAACTTCGAGGCCATGATTTGCTTGGAAGAATTTGCGTATAACATGTGGTCCCAAAGTACGGAGAAATTTTGCTAATAGGATAATTGCGCATGTGACGACTCTGATTGATAGAGCTTCATTTTTTGATTTAAAACTCAAAAGAAGTAAGATCCAATGTATCGTGATCGATCTTGAGAACTTCTTCAATTGCTTCATCGTGGATTCTGGACCGCAAAGCTGCTCTGTAAGAATCCTCAAAGTTTTCAAGCCAAGGCTTTGCGCCTCATAGTTGGCGCTGTCGTGGTAAAGTGCAAATATGACAAAGTGGGAGACACTTTTCAAATAATCGAGTGAAACTTCAAGGGATGAGAGTGTTTCAAGCAAACCGTAGATTTGATTTGTGCTCAAAGCAGATGAAAATGGATCAATGACAGCAACTTTAGCAAATAAGATCAATTGCTTAGGATATCTCATTTTCCTAAGCTCAGTAATGTTGAGTGCTCTGAATTTTTCACTTGTTGTGAGTTTGAGCACTGCTTTCTGAAAAGTTGGAAACTCGGGCGTTTTGGCAAAGAGATCCATATTAGAAAGAAGAACCCGAAACGTCTGTGGATCTGAAATCAAAGAATCTCTGGTATTTTTATCTGTTATCACAGCGGTGTCTATAAAGCTGGTTAAAATGCTTCCAGCTTGGTCTTTTTTATCTTTTTGGCCAAATGCATCTGTTCGATCGAACGTCAATGAGCTGTTGAATTTGCTTTGGTAGAAATGAACAATCAATGCTAAGATCCAACTGCCATCCATACTGTCATATTCTCGTTGGAATTTCCAGTCATTGTTCAAGCACGTTAACAAAAATTGGACAGTTTCGTAAAATAGGATGTCTCTCTCACCAGCAATGTTATAATCGTCCTTTAGTATGACCTCTAGCAAAGTAAAAATCAAACCCGGGCCTCCCAAGCAGTCAAGAGAAGAAAAGAGTGACTGATTCTCATTCAAATGAACATCGTTGCTGTTGAATTTCTCCACAAACTCATGAAAATTGTGTTCGCTGCTATCCAAGACGTAGCTAGATTTGTTAGGCTTAGTTTTCGACAATAATGCAACTATTTCCCAGGCCTCGGGTATGACCCTCCCTACGTTGATTTTCTTGTATCTGTGTGTGCCCACCGGAGAGAACTCCGCCAGTTTCAATAATTTCTTTGCGTCTGTGGACTGCCCCAAACTGATGGCTAGCTTTGTAAAGTTCTTCTTGGACATGTTGTTCACCAAATCGGTGATATTTCCGTCTGAAAATTCCTTGTAGGACCAGTCGAATCCCAAGCCAAGATGATATGAGAGACAAATCCACTCGTGAGATAAAGCACAGTTTAGCACATTGAGGTCTTTGATAAGCAACTCGTCGCGGGAAAACAGGCCTATGGAGTCTGTCTGACTTCCGCCAATATAAAGTTTGTCCCAGGCAAGATTGGCTTGTAACATAGATACAAGAGTTTTTGCCTCTATAAATTCGCCATCGACATAGACATTGAGGCTGTGCGATGAATCGTAAACCAACGCTAGATGCGTGAACGAGTGGTTGCTTGGATCTGGAGAGAGGACGTGGTTGAAAGTGTAGCGGCTGACAGACTGGGAAGACGGGGTCAGGATCTCCACGCCTATCTTTCTGCCCACAATCTGGATCGTGAGGCATGGAGAGTCGCAATCAGACGAGCTCGACAAGGTGAACAACGAGAGCGTTTGATTGTCCTGAGACGTCGTGGTGGACGGCGGGCTGTTGATACAGAACCAGGAGCTGACTGTGAAAGTTTTTTTCGGAGATGAATTCGGTTTGAAGGGCACTGGCACTGGAGCCGAAACAAAGCCACTGAAAACTATGCGATCTGGGTTGGAAACATGGCTTTTCAACGCGGCCTGTGCTATCAGTAAATACACGGACTTGGCCAAAAAACCAGTATGCGACACTTTGGTGAATAGCGGCAATATTATGCGCTTAAATTGAGCAATGGAGCACCCCAACTCAAGAAACGAGAGAAGCAAGGACACCTTGTGCCGAAGCACCGGCAAGTGACGGGAACTCGAGTCTTTCAGAAGCTCTTTTTCCAAATTTTCTAGCAAAAATGAGATCAAATCAAGGCGGTGGAATGGCATCTTGACTGAATAAAGGCACGTAAGAGCCCGAAATACCACCTGGTGGATGATGAGTTTGAAATCGAGGTATACCCCGTCTTCTAGACAATCCAAGGCATCCAAGCACTCAACAAGGGCCTGTTTCCGTTCTTTGGTGACCAGTGGAGCGGCAGAGGGCAAGGAAACGATAATTTCCAGCCGAACTGCATTATCGAGAAGGAGCGGGTCGTGGGCCACTCCAGATAGCTCAGTGTGCCAATCTGATAGTAGAACCACGTCGAACTGAAAGTCGACAAAAACCACTGAGGACAACTTTTGGATAATTTCGTGGTCCACGCCGAATGTAGGGTCTAGGGACGCCATGGTCGGGGAATTCGGGGAGTCCATTTGCGGAAAGAGACGAGGGGGATGAAAGACAAGATCCGAGGATTCGGGGTTGGGCAGTTGAGGACGAGTGGTCACAGATCCGAGGAAACGATGGGGGATGACGCGAGAAGATTCAGTCGAATGGTGACGGTCGGAAATTAAACAAAGACGATTGGAGGCGTAGGAAGTGAAAAACGCAACGGCGTAACGGATGCGGCTGGAAGCTGTAGGCGGGACCAGGTGAATTCGTGGGGTTGGCGGTGCGCGCGATGCGGCGACAAGAGTGGCAGCAAAAGCAGCAAATGAAGGCAATTAGCGGCAATGGGCAGAAAAGGGAATGACTAAACGGGATTCGGCGAATTTATTTGAAACACTCATGAAATGCAGATGAAACATCTGTGACTCCTTTTTGAAACAGCCCCATTGCTGTTGACACGTCATGGATCGCCTCTGACGCTCACACCTACACACTAGTCAAGGAGACCCACATTCTATACGACTATCCGACCATCCAAAAAATATATAAAGGATCACAACCGTCCCTAGTGCTGAACAAGCGCAGCCCGCTTTTTGGCGATGCCCAGCGCCTCGCGAAGCAGCTCCAACGTCACGTTGGCACCGCTTCCCACCACGCTAACATGCTTCAACGAAGTGCTGCTGCGAACAATGCAAATACGAGACTCGGCGCAATGCTCCTCGGCGTCTCCTTCCAAATCGGCCAACATCACGGTCTGGGGGGCTCCGTCGGGGGCGGCCACGTCTATTAGGCCAAACGACGACGACACAGCGACGTTTTCCGGCTTCAACAGGAGCGGCGACGCCATTGCTGCATCTGCATCCACGCAAAACCGGCTTGCCGTCTGGCTGAGATGCCCAAAATTTCCCCGTGAGCGCACGGGGATCCGCACGTTCGGGTCGATTCCTGAGTCCGCGAGGTACAACCTAGGAAGCACCACGTTCTTCAAGGCTGCCACCAATGCATAGTGCACGAGATCGAACAATGGCCCGGCCCGTGAAAACACCTTGATGTGCGCGTACAACACGTAACGGAACTTCTTCTTGGTCATGTTGATCACGGGGCCGAGTTCGCTGCTACTGCTGCCGTCGGCCGTGTCTGGGTAAACCACATACTGCTGTTGCGATTCTTCGTCAGTGAGTTGATAGCCGGGCGTGATAGAAAGCAGGTCCAGCGGAATCAAGTGCAGGTGGAGAATCCGGCTGTGCAATTTTTGCGAAAGGAGCATTTCCTCGTCTGTGGGGGCGCCGGACCGGCCACGGGCGATTTCCACCACCGGGTAAACGGACGCATAGGCGGGCCTGGTGGCGGCGGACGAAATGAACTCGTCTGATTCGTTTGTCTCGGCGACACCAATGGTGATGCCGCAAAAAGCCACAGTCTGGCCGTTTTTGGCCGTGGCCAGACCTACCAATGTGTTGTTTCCGACGGTGTTGAGGGAACCGGGGTTGGCGGAGAGTGGCCGGAACTCGTCCGGCGTTCTGAGGCTCGGACGGAGCCCAACTGAAAGATGGCGCTCAAGCGCAAGCTCCGGGCTGACACGCGAGAGCACCTCGGGCGGGAACACCGCTTGCTTCATTGTTTCAGACATGAGCTTCTGAAGAGCCTTGCGCAGCGATGATGTATGTTTCTCGCCACGTGCGATGAGGCGCGTGCTTGGGTGCACGTGACACAGGGCCCGCGGCTGGTGGGTTGCTCCTCTTATGAGTGGGCAGGGCGGGTGGTGGCGGCGTGTGTCATTTCGGGTGTTCTTCTGATCAATTTTTTTCTGCTTCGTGTTTCTCGGGATTCCTGTTGCTCGTCCTCTTTGTCTTTGGCGGCGGCTGCAGTGTTCTTGAATTTTACGATCAATATGAAATTTCGAAGCACGCAGTTTTCGCAGTTGACCGGCTCTGAATCTCAAATTCCCCGAATGCAATCCGAGGAATGGACTGCCAGAAGCTGCCCATGTGACCACCGGTTCACCGGTGAAAAGGATCAACAGGAATGGTCATAAATCACGTTTTTCCTACATTTTATTGTTCTGACATTTCTCCACCTATTTTGCAACAGGCCAAGAGATAAATATTACCTGGACCCAGCCTTTTGCCGGTAAACCCTCGGCTGCCCCCGATACTTGGATTACATTAGAGCAGCGTCGCCAATACACACAGCCGGAAATCGCCGGCAAAAGAAGGGCGGCGGGCGGCAGAGACCGGAATTGGTACAGATTTCCGATTTGGAAGTGTGCCCTCGAACGGGCCGCCGGTCCGGGGGAGACTATCTTTATCGAGAGGTCCCCACCGTCGTTCCCAATCTCCGCGCAAGGTGCAGGAGAACCATGGATTTTCGGTCAAATCAAATTGGAGCATGCTGCAGCAGCAAACAGCGATTGATTGAATTGGCGATTGAAGGTGGAAGCCTCACAAATTTGCAACCGGTGCTCCAGCGCTACCCTGGCTCAATATACCGACGCTCACAAGCCAGACAAGCCAGCACATCGGATGATCCGAGGGCGACTCCGGACCTGCATACGGGCTGGTTCAGCCTCATGGCCTGGCACCCCCGCCGCCATACTCGGATCTTACCGGCGGGAAGCATGCAGGTCCTGATAGCAGTTATGACGTTCCGAAGCTTTCCAATTGGCTACCGAACACCTGAACGGCGGGCTATGTGCAGACGCACAGCACCGCTGCATGTGGTCCTCGCCCTGCCTGATTGACTAGGGCCGGTTTCTTTGTTATCCTCCTGCTCCGCATTTCTTGCATTTAATTTTCTCGGGTGCTGGAATTTTCTTCAGCTTTTCTTCTACTTTTTTGTTCTTTCCTTACATCGCCACTTTTCCTCTTCTCTTCGTCATCAGGTGATCTCTTTAATCCCTGAACCGTTGATTATCAGTTGTTCGGAAGCATCGTCAATCCCTCGTGTCATATCATACCATAACAGTGCCCTATTCTCCTCTTCCCAACGAAATTGTATGTTGAATCGATTCAGTGCTGGAGGTGCTGGCGCCTCTCTTTTTTTTTTTTTTTCTTCACAGCCAGCCCCTGCAATCTGAGGCTGCTAAAGCTCAACTTAATTCGTCGCCGCTACTAACCGCTTTCAGGACATGGCTTCTTACTTACCGCAAGACGAGTTTGATACAAAAGTCTACAACTACGATGAAGTGCCAGAGAACAAGTCGTGGGCTTCGGCGTTGCCCGTGGCAAAGGGTTTGTACAACCCTGACCTTGAGAAGGATGCCTGTGGTGTTGGTTTTGCCTGCCACTTGAAAGGTGACGTGTCTCACAAAATTGTCTCGGATGCTAAGGATTTGCTCTGTAACATGACCCACAGAGGTGGTGAATTGAACCCCAAAGATGGTGACGGTGCCGGTTTGTTGTCGTCCTTGCCTCACAAATTCTTGGTCAGAGAGTTCCAGTACCACTGCAACATCACGTTGCCTCCATTGGGCCAGTATGGTACCGGTAACGTCTTTTTCAAAAAGGACGAGAGCGTGTACGAAAAGTCTCGGCAAACCTTCGAGTCAATCGCCTCTTCCCTTGGCTTGAAGGTTTTGGCCTGGAGAAAGGTCCCCCACGACTCCAGCATCTTGGGTCCTGCCTCTTTGTCTAGAGAGCCTTTGATCATGCAACCGGCCATTGTGTACGCCAAAACATACGGCCAAGAAATCTCTGCCGAGGATTTCGAAAAAAACTACAAGAAGGACTTTGAGAAGAACCTCTTTATCTTGAGAAAACAGTCCTCTCACACCATCGGCTTGCATAACTGGTTCTACATCTGTTCCCTTTCCTCGAAAACTATTGTCTACAAGGGTCAATTGGCCCCCAACCAGGTGTATCGCTACTACTACGATTTGGTCAACTCCGAGTTTGAGGCCCACTTCGCTCTTGTCCACTCCCGTTTCTCCACAAACACTTTCCCCTCCTGGGACAGAGCACAGCCATTAAGAATAGCTGCCCACAATGGTGAGATTAACACCTTGAGAGGTAACAAGAACTGGATGCGTGCCAAGGAAGGTGTCATGTCCTCCGAGCTTTTCGGCGACGAGTTGGAGAAGTTATACCCCATCATCGAAGAGGGTGGTTCTGACTCGGCTGCCTTCGACAATGTCTTGGAATTATTGGTCATCAACGGCGTCTTGTCTTTGCCCGAGGCTGTGATGTTGATGATTCCTGAGGCTTGGCAAAATGACAAGCATATTGACATGAAGAAAAAGGCCTTCTACGAGTGGGCCGCTTGTTTAATGGAGCCATGGGACGGCCCTGCCTTGTTCACCTTTGCTGACGATAGATACTGTGGTGCCAACTTGGACAGAAATGGTTTGAGACCGTGCCGTTACTACGTCACCAACGACGACATCATCATTTGTGCATCTGAAGTTGGTGTCATCGACGTTGCCCCTGAGACAGTCTTGCAAAAGGGTAGATTGCAACCAGGAAGAATGTTGTTGGTCGACACAAAGGAAGGTAGAATCGTTGATGACCGTGAGTTGAAGAGCTCCGTTGCATCCAGATTCGACTTCAAGTCCTGGGTCACTGCTAGCATGATTACTTTGGACGATCTCCACGAGAAGTTGGACAGCAGAAATGTTGATGTCTCCTCTCCTTCGTACGATAAGACCCATACCGCACAAACCGACCCAAGAATGTTTGCCTTCGGTTACTCACACGAGCAAATGAGCACCATCTTGGCTCCTATGGCCGAGGCTAAGGAGTCGCTTGGTTCTATGGGTAACGATACTGCTTTGGCTTGTATCTCCGAGCAACCCAGATTGTTGTACGAGTATTTCCGCCAGTTGTTTGCCCAAGTCACTAATCCTCCAATCGACCCCATTAGAGAGGAGATTGTCATGTCCTTGGAATGTTATGTTGGTCCACAAGGAAACTTGTTGGAAATGAAGCCCAACCAGTGTAACAGATTGTTGTTGAAGTCTCCTGTTATTTCCAACAGCGAGCTCAAGGCCATCAGAAACATTGAGACTGTCTACCCAAGCTGGTCTGTGGCCAGCATCGACATCACTTTTGAGAAGTCGCAAGGTATCCAGGGCTACATCAACAAGATTGAGGAAGTTTGTCAAGACGCTTCCCAGGCCATTGCAGATGATAAGAAGATCATTGTGTTGACTGACAGAGCTACTTCTTTCAACAGACTTCCAATTTCCGCGTTGATCGCCACTGGTGCTGTTCACCACCACTTGGTCAGACAAAAGCAACGTTCTAAGGTTGCCATTTTGCTCGAGACTGCCGAGGCTAGAGAGGTCCACCACATTTGTTGTTTGGTCGGTTACGGTGCCGACGGTGTCAACCCATACTTGGCCATTGAGACCTTGTGTAAGATGAGAGATGAAAACTTGTTGAAGGTTGATTTCTCCGATGAGAAGATGTTCAACAATTACAAGGCAGCCGTTGATGCCGGTATCTTGAAGGTCATGTCGAAGATGGGTATCTCGACCTTGGCTTCCTACAAGGGTGCTCAAATTTTCGAGGCCTTGGGTATCGACAATTCTGTGATTGACCGTTGTTTCGTCGGCACAGCTTCCAGAATCAAGGGTATTACTTTCGAGTACATTGCTCAAGATGCTTTCTCTTTACATGAATCCGGATATCCATCTAGAGAGACTGTTAAGCCAATCGCCTTGCCTGAGACCGGTGAATACCACTGGAGAGATGGCGGTGAAAAGAAGGTCAATGACCCTGCTGCAATTGCATCCATGCAAGATGCAGTCAGAAACAAGAACGAGAAGGCTTACGAGGCATACTCGAAGAAAGAGTACGAGGCCATCAAGAACTGTACTTTGAGAGGCTTGTTGGACTTTGACTTCGACAATGCCACTCCAGTTCCAATTGACCAAGTCGAGCCATGGACCGAGATTGTCAGAAGATTCTTCACTGGTGCCATGTCTTACGGTTCTATTTCTATGGAATCCCACTCCACACTCGCTGTTGCTATGAACAGATTGGGCGGTAAGTCCAACACTGGTGAGGGTGGTGAAGACTCAGCCAGATCTCAAGTCAACGCCAACGGAGACACCATGCGTTCTGCCATCAAGCAAATTGCCTCAGGTAGATTTGGTGTCACCTCATACTACTTGGCTGACGCCGATGAGTTGCAAATTAAGATGGCTCAAGGTGCCAAGCCAGGTGAGGGTGGTGAATTGCCAGGCCACAAGGTCTCTGAGTCTATTGGTAAGACCAGACACTCTACACCAGGAGTTGGTTTGATTTCCCCACCACCTCATCACGATATCTACTCTATCGAGGACTTGAAGCAATTGTTGTACGATTTGAAGTGTTCTAACCCAAGAGCCAGAACCTCGGTCAAGTTGGTGTCGGAGGTTGGTGTTGGTATTGTTGCTGCAGGTGTCGCCAAGGCTGGTTCTGAAAATATTTTGGTTTCTGGTGGTGACGGTGGTACCGGTGCTGCCAAGTGGACTTCCATCAAGTACGCTGGTTTGCCATGGGAATTGGGTCTTGCTGAGTCTCATCAAACTTTAGTCTTGAACGACTTGAGAGGAAGAGTCATTTTGCAAACTGACGGTCAGATCCGTACTGGTCGTGATGTTGCCATTGCTTGTTTGCTTGGTGCCGAGGAGTGGGGTTTCGCCACTACTCCATTGATTGCCATGGGTTGTATCATGATGAAGAAGTGTCACCTAAACACTTGTCCAGTCGGTATCGCTACCCAGGACCCTGAACTCAGAAAGAAGTTCCAAGGTACTCCAGAGCACGTCATCAACTTCTTCTACTACATTGCCAACGAGTTGAGACAATTGATGGCTAAGTTGGGATTCCGTACCATCAACGAGATGGTGGGTAAGACTGAAGTTTTGAGAGTCAGAGATGACTTGAGAAACACCAAGAACGCCAACATTGACTTGTCCCCAATTTTGACCCCAGCTCATACCATCAGACCCGGTGTCGCTACCTACTGCGTCAGAAAGCAAGACCACCGTTTGCACGTCCGTCTTGACAACAAGTTGATTGACGAGTCTGAATTGACTTTGTCCAAGGGCTTGCCTGTCACCATCGATTGCGATGTGGTCAATACCGACCGTTCTTTGGGTACCACTTTGTCTTACAGGGTGTCTAAGACTTTTGGTGAGCAAGGTTTGCCACATGACACCATTCACGTCAACGTCAAGGGTTCCGCGGGTCAATCTTTCGGTGCTTTCTTGGCTAATGGTATCACCTTGGAATTGGAGGGTGACGCCAACGACTACATCGGTAAGGGTTTGTCGGGTGGTAGAATCATTGTTTACCCACCCAAGGGTTCCACTTTTAAGGCCGAGGACCAAATTATTGCTGGTAATACTGCATTCTTTGGAGCCACATCTGGTGCAGCTTTCATCAGAGGTATTGCAGCAGAGAGATTTGCTGTCAGAAACTCTGGTGCAGTCATTGTTACAGAGGGTACCGGTGACCACGGTTGTGAGTACATGTCTGGAGGTAGAGTTATCGTTTTGGGAAGCACCGGAAGAAACTTCGCCGCTGGTATGTGTGGTGGTATTGCTTACGTTTTGGACATGGCTCAAGACTTTGTTACCAAGGTCAATCAAGAGACTGTTGAGTTGTCCGCCGTCACCGAGCCTTCTGAGATTGCTTTTGTGAGAGGCTTGATTGAGGACCACCGTCACTACACCGGTTCCGAGGTTGCCGACAACATCTTGAACGACTTCAACCGCATCTTGCCTAGATTTGTGAAGGTTTTGCCTCACGACTACAAGAAGGTCCTCGAAAAAGAGAAGCAAAAAGCCTTGGATGCTAAGAACAATGAGTTGAACAACTTCATGAAGTCTATCAAGGAGGACCCAGAGTCCGACGCTACCAATGGCGAAGCTTCAAAAATCAAGAAGGGACACGTCCACCAAGCCAAGGGCCACAAAGAACCTAAGGTTTTGGACTTAGAGGACACCATCAAGGACCTCGAGGTTGAGAAGAAGGCAGTGGCACAGATTGACAAGGTCAAGGGTTTCATGAAGTACAAAAGAAGAAATGAGAAGTACCGTCCAGCTAAGGAGAGATCCAAGGACTGGAATGAAATGACCTCTCGTTTGACCAAGGAGGAATTGAAGTACGAGACCGCCAGATGTATGGATTGTGGTGTGCCATTCTGTACTTCCGACACTGGATGTCCTATCTCTAACATCATTCCAAAGTGGAACGAGTTGGTGTTTAAGGACAGATGGTACGACGCCTTGCAAAGATTGATGATGACCAACAACTTCCCAGAGTTTACTGGTAGAATTTGTCCAGCTCCATGTAACGGAGCTTGTGTTTTGGGTATTAACGAGGACCCAGTCAACATCAAGTCTGTCGAGTGTGCTATTATTGATCACGCCTTCGAGCAAGGATGGATCAAACCTAACCCACCTCAATTCAGAACCGGAAAGACCGTTGCCATCATTGGATCTGGTCCAGCCGGTTTGTCTGCCGCTGACCAGTTGAACAAGGCTGGCCACAAAATTACCGTCTACGAGAGATCGGACAGACCTGGTGGATTGATGATGTACGGTATTCCAAACATGAAGTTGGACAAGCGGATCGTCAAGAGAAGAACCGACTTGTTGGCTGCTGAGGGCATCGACTTTGTGTGTGGTACCACTGTTGGCGAGGATGTCACTGTTGAGGAGTTGAAGGCTTCCAATGACGCTGTTGTTTTCGCCGTCGGGTCCACCATTCCAAGAGACTTGAAGATTCCAGGCAGAGACTTGAACAACATTGACTTTGCCATGAAATTGTTGCACTCCAACACCAAGGCCTTGTTGGACAATGACTTGGAGGAGGTCAGAAAATCGCTCGAGGGCAAGAACGTTGTTGTCATCGGTGGTGGTGACACCGGTAACGATTGTTTGGGTACTTCCACCAGACACGGGGCCAAGTCGGTGACCAACTTCGAGTTGTTGCCAACACCACCTAACGCCAGACCAAAGGACAACCCATGGCCACAATGGCCAAGAGTGTTCAGAGTCGACTACGGACACACTGAGGTTGCTGCTCACTACGGCAAGGACCCCAGAGAATACTCTATTTTGTCCAAGGAGTTCGTGGGCGATGAAGAGGGCAATGTCAAGGGTATCAAGACAGTCAGAGTCGAGTGGAAGCGTTCGGACTCAGGCGCATGGCAAATGGCTGAGGTGCCAGGCTCGGAAGAGTTTTTCCCAGCAGAAGTTGTCTTGTTGTCCATGGGATTCGTTGGACCCGAGGCAGACAAATTGAACGCCGAAAAGACCAAGAGAGGCACAATTGCTACGAGCGACCCTAGTGGTTACAGAGTTTCCTCAGAGGAGAACTTGTTTGCTGCCGGAGATTGTAGAAGAGGACAATCTTTGGTTGTGTGGGGTATCCAAGAAGGAAGACAATGTGCCAGAGAGGTTGATTTGTACTTGATGGGCACTACAAGATTGCCAGGCAACGGATCCGTCGAGCAACGTGACTTCAAGTTGTTGGAGGAATTGGCCGAAAAGGTGTAATTGTGAAGAAAGAGAATATATGTTTGAATGAATAGATAATATGATGAAATGATTTGCATAGGCGGTGCATAGAGCGACGCATCGTAGCGCAGCGAGACTAGGTTGTGCAGCAGCGACGCTCCAGCGGCGACTGAATGCCACAAATCCGACCGGCATATGGCTCTATCACCTCACGATGATTGGTGGGATTCTCGCGCACCATTCTCCCAAATTCCGGCTCATCTGCTCTCGAGCAACTGATATGCCATGCGGATCAATGCAGGCGGGCGTTTCTTTAGGTATTATATTCCGGCAGATTGCATTGGGTCGCGTGGATGCCGCCAATGATCGGCAGACGTATCGGGCCGGTTCTCGCGCAAGACAATGAGGTGGATTTTCAGAGCGTCTCGTGGCGGCGACAAGAGAAAACAGAAGATCCAAAACGTTCAAACATCAAACACGGACAAAACACGGACAAAACACCGATGGAACACAGATGGAACAGAAAAGCCACAATGTCCGATACATTTGTGAAGTTGTGCACTTGTTTCGCTATGCGTTTGCAAGTGTGTGGCCCCAAATGCCGTTTAACTCGTGCTTTCATCGCTGGGGAATATGGAACTCATTTTCCTCGATATCGATGCTAGGCAATTTTGTGTGTACACCGGTGGGGCTTACCCTCGGAAGTCAGCGGCGATCGCCCAGTTGCCAAATGAGGATAAGTGAGTGATTTTGGATAGGAGCAGAATAGACTGCCTGCATGATGCGCCGTAAAAACTTTCCAGCTTCCTTTTACGTGGATGAGTGACTCAGGTTGAAACAAGCGTGGATAAACCGGTGGTCCCTGGAAGACCCGAAAGAACGGAATCTTCGAGGAGAGCAGTTACGGCCGACCATTTTCGAGAATTTTCCACTTCTCAGGGGCGTATCAGGGCGGGGATCGCAGGGGTGAAGAGGGTGGCTGGCTGGAGGAAGTTAAAAATATCACAACGTTTGGACTGCGGTTGCACGCAAATGTACAAACGTGGGTACCGCGGGCGACAAACCGAGGGCAAACATGCATATGGCAGGACACTCGCACTGAACAAACCCCCGGCAGGCGTCCAATTTGCACGCACGATATTGTCTCCGGGCTAATGTTTTGGCATTAATGCGCAGGAGGCGCAGCGGTACGACCGATTCTCACGCATGATTTTTCGTTCTAAATCAATTTCAACCCCTCTTGTATAAATACTGCTACTCCCGTCACTTTTTTTCTCTTTTAGACTGAGATCTTCTATCGCTCTACAATCGCTATGCAATACAAGTCCTTGGCTGTTCTCGCCGCCGTTGCTGGCTTGGCTGCTGCCAACAGTATGTAACGATTTTATTCTTTCACGTTTGCCTCCAACTCGTTTGTGCTTTTTCCACCGAAATATCCAGAAGGATTTTTTTTTTCCCGCCCGCCCAAACCAGCTCTTTTTTGAAAACAACAGAAGCTCCAATGGCCGAGCCTTTGGCCAGCCGTTTGACGACTCTACGTTTGGGTTGTTTTATTTCTGTGGTTTTCATTTTGTGCTGTTCCGTCACCCAACGAAGAAAAATTAGGCCACCCTCCATGGTTGAAACCCGAAACCCGCAGCTTCCGGGGTATGTGGTTCATTTCCAAGCCTGTTTTGTTGTGGGTTTTTCCGATTTGAGAAGCGCCCGCCATTGCAGAGGCTTTTGCTGCGCATTTGTTTGCAACAACACGCCATGCGGCGCGGCCTCATAATTAGCTCGCTTCGGTGGCGCGAAATCCTAGCATATGCACATGCGCACCTCATGCACTGCGTTGGGCACATTTGTCACTCACTGGCGCTTTTGATACTAACAAACGCAGACTCCACTTTGACCACTTCCACCCCAAGTGTCACCAAGTCATGTAGCTTCAGTGACTTTACTGCCACTGCATCCTCCGACGTCGCCAGCGTCGCTGCTTGTGCCACTGCCGTCGGTGACATTTTCATCTCCGGTGACTC
Source organism: Metschnikowia laotica (assembly GCA_030563125.1). Classification (NCBI taxonomy): domain Eukaryota; kingdom Fungi; phylum Ascomycota; class Pichiomycetes; order Serinales; family Metschnikowiaceae; genus Metschnikowia; species Metschnikowia laotica. The sequence continues at coordinate 19,747 of JAKUBD010000102.1, forward strand.
CTTCGGCTCCATCGAGCTTACTGGTGTCAAGGCCATCTACGGTGACTTGAAGATCAACGGTACCCAACAAGCTACCGCTTTCAACGCTCCAACCTTGGAGTTGGTGTCTGGTGAGCTCAGTATCTCTGACGCCACCATCTTGGCCACTGTCAACTTGGCCACTTTGACCACCGTCGGTAGCTTGATTTACAATGCTTTGCCAGCTTTGGAATCCACTGGTTTGACCACCGGTATCACTTCCGCCGACAGCATCACTTTCGCTAACACCGGTTTGACTTCCTTGGAGGGTATTGCCGTGTACGAGTTGAAGACCTTGGACATTAACAACAACCAAGACATTGAGACCATCGACTCTACTTTGCAATCCGTCACCAACTCCTTGTCCATCAACTACAACGCCGACAAGGTTGATGTTTCCTTGGACATGTTGACCACCGCCAAGAACGTCAACTTCCAATCCATTGCTGGTCTTTCCGCTGCCAACTTGACCTCCGTCAACGGTTCCCTCTCCTTGGGATCCAGTACCTTTGAGCTGTTCGAGTTCCCAGCTTTGACTTCCATTGGTAACTCTCTTTCCATTGACAACAATGACGATTTGGAGGAGTTTGAGTTCCCAGTCTTGAAGACTATTGGTGGTGCTCTTACTATCGAGGACAACGAGAACTTGAAGTCTTTCTCCTACTTCCCTAAGTTGACCACTATCGGTGGTTCCGTTAACCTCGACGGTGACTTCAACAACGGTACCTTCCCTAAGTTGTCTAAGGTTGCTGGTGGTTTCAACTTGACTACCACCGGTGATTTGTCTTGTGACGAGTTCACCAAGTTGAACAGCCACGGTGACATCAAGGGTGACAAGTTCTACTGTGAGGGTGCTTCTTCCACCGTTTCCTCTTCTTCTTCCAAGAGCGGAAACTCCAACGGTGAGTCTACCAACACCTCTGCTTCCTCCGGTACCTCTTCCTCTTCTTCCTCTTCCTCCTCTTCTTCCTCTTCTAAGACCAACGGTTCTGCTCCAGCTCAAAGCATTTCTTTTGCTACTGTTGCTTTGGTTTTGGCTGGTATCGGTGCTATGTTGTACTAAGACCCCACTAAGATCAGTGTTGTGCTGTGATAATATTTGAAACCACGAAGTGGCGCAACACAAAAAAAATTGTTGATTCAGCTCGATAAAATTTACATTTTCGACATCGGCGCCTAGCGCCCAAAATAAAAGTCTAATTTATAACTATAACCACATAGCTGTAGCTTGGGCCCATCTTTCGAAGGCTTTTATTTGTCTTGCGGGCCGCAATTCCTGTTGCCTTCCCGCCTAGTGGGCCAACAATCGATACATTGCTAAAACGTTACTGGAACAATACCCATACAACATGATCAAAACTTCACTAAAGCATCGACAAAATATGACTGAAACATTTCCGAAACATCACTAAAACTCCGCAGAAACATTGCTGGAATAGTACTAAATCAGCGCTGAAGCACGAGTCTTACCTTGATCCGCCCTGACGAATGCTCGAGATTCTCAGCTGCAGCTTTTCTCGGCCACATCTCTCTTACGCCAAAAAATTGCAATTTATGAAATTTACTAGAGTATATCTCAAACTTGAAAAGTTAGAGAAGTAAGCTCTCTTTCTTTGCTCCTGTCCTTTGTCATTATAGCGGGCCGACGCTTTCACGGCAAAACCAAGATGCACCGTGATACGACCCTGCACATAATCTAACATCATGTCGCTTATCGAATAAGCAATAACTTGAATAAGAAGTTTATCACCTTCAGTATCACTGAATAGCTTGAACTCCCTCAAACTCTCCAACTTGCCGTACCGTTCGTTTCTCCGTCCGCCATGCAGCTTCAAAACCTTGCCATTTTAGCTTTCGTCTCGTTTGTGGCCGCAAAAAATGTTGTGAATCTTGAAAACCTAAAAACCGCTGTTCCTAACGAGAAAAGGGAGGCTAGAAATGTGGTTTCTTTGCCAGATTTCAACCAAGCAATTGAAGCTGAGTCTGATGATGAAAATTAAATCAACCGACCAAGAATTTGCCCGAACAACAAAAAAGGAGCTACTACAAGAAAAGGGGGTTTATTAAAGGAAACATAAGGGGTTTGGAACGACAAAAGGAAAAGAAATAAGAGAAATGAGGAAAAATAAAAAACAAAACATCACGGAAAACCAGAAAAAAAAAAAAAAATAAACCTGTTTGCTTTCTCGATTAAATGAATAGCC
>JAKUBD010000103.1:7031-21842 GCA_030563125.1 Metschnikowia laotica
GGCTCCCAATGTGATTACATTGCTCGGGTTGGTGTCCATCATTGCAAACCTAGGTTGCGTATTCTACTACGACCCGTACTTCAACGTGGAATCTCCGCGTTGGTGCTATTTCTTCTATGCGTTCGGCTTGTTTATGTATCAGACCTTCGATGGTTGTGATGGCTGTCACGCTAGAAGAACTGGCCAGAGTGGTCCCTTGGGCGAGCTCTTTGACCATTCCATTGACGCCATCAACACGACGCTCGGCTGTTTCGTGTTTGCTTCTGTGTTCCAATTGGGATACGGGCCTCTTTTGATTATTTCCCAATTGGCATCCGTGTGCAACTTCTACACGTCCACGTGGGAAGAATATCACACTCACACCCTCTACCTCTCGCTGTTCAGCGGCCCTGTGGAAGGTATTTTGATTATTTGTGCTTTATACATCTTGACAGGTATCGCCGGCCCTGACATCTGGACTACCGCTCTTTTCCTGGTTGATCTTACCTCGTTGGGCTTTGGTATTTACGACATCAATGGCACAACCCTTTCAGCAGTGGCTGGATTGAGCCAGTTGTACTTCAACATTTCTGCTGCCATGCAGAATGTCTTCAAAAGTTACAAGGCTGACAAAAAGGCTCTGCGAGAGACAATCAAAAAGAAATCCACCGAGGCATACAAGGGATTGCTTCCGTTTTTTGGCTACTATGCTATTCTCCTCGTTATGTTCTACCTCTACCCCGAGGTGGTGACTTTGGCTGCCATCCCTGCCGTCCTTTCCATCGGACTCACGATTGCGTTTTGCGTGGGGCGCATCATTCTTGCCCACTTGACATTGCAGAGCTTCCCCTTTATCCAGGTGCCAACTCTCTTCCCGATCATCCAAATCGTGATAATGAAGGTCCTTATCGATTTCTACGGCTACGACCGCTCGAGTACCATCCAGGCAACCACGTGGGCATGCGCTGGTTTGACTTTAGGAATCCACTCAATGTTCGTGACGGAGATCATCATCGAAATTACCACTTACTTAGATATTTACGCGTTGTTCATCAAGCATAAGAGGGTTTGAAAGTGTTTGTCATAACAAACCCGAGCACAGCCTCAGATTATGACCAAATTGTTTAAACATTTAAAATACATATGCCTCGTATTTCTTCGCTTCATTGGTGGACCTAACCTAATATATATACAAGCCATCAAACGTGGTACTCAAGTATGCTTTGCGCCATTGCAGCACACCCCGAATACATGAAAACTTTAACGTGTGATCAATCACATGAGCTTGATCAAGCGGAAGCAGGAGCATTCTCACTGTTGTAGGCACCCTCGGCACCTGGCGCCAAAACATCTTGAGCAGACTTTTGCAAGGACATTTCCTTCTCCATCTCTTGCAATTGAGTCTCGGCCAAGATGGCCAACGACAATGGAACTCCCAACAACAAGGCAGAAGATGTAACACCCCACATCAAAGCACCTCCCTTGTTGAAGGCTGTGGTGGCAAAAGATTTGACGCTCTCAACGGTTTGAGCGAGCTGTGTTCTTTGGTTTGGAGGAACGATGTCTTTCAAGGCAACGATTCTGTCCAACAAAGTTTCATTTTCAATGTCGAAGTCATCCTCGTAGTCGGAGTCAGACTCAGAGTCGGACTCGTGAAGGTTTTGAGAAGCTGCTGGAGCTGTCTTCTCGAATTGGGTGGCAGTTTCGTCGTCCACTTGTGTCAACTTGACCATTTTGTATAAGTGTTGCTTCTTTCCTTCCTTCACTGAGCGTGAGAAAGGCTAGCAAGTTCGAAAATTTTAATTGAGCTTCGCACGATATGCATAGAGAAGTCCACTGCGTTTTGGCTGGTGGAAGGATTTGTCCGAGACAAATTCAATTACAATGGGGAAATATTCATTAGATGGCGATTTTGATTAATTTCTAGACAACGGAATGTTTGGTATAACCCAAATGATGCATGCTAGCGGGCACTGTGCGCATGTTGTAGAACTGCAATAGAGCCCTTATTGAGAGCTCTTGATCAAACGAATTATTGTAGTCGGTTTCCAAATCCTTTCCGCTGAGCCAGCTGTCTTTTAATGTCAACTGCCGATGCAAATAGACAAGCGATACAACATCCATGTTGATGGTGCGCCACTTGCGTCCCTGGTAGGGAATTAATTTTTTGAAGATCTTCAAGATGGGTGTCTGCAAATCGTCATTGATATAGTTGAGGACGACCATACGCAATAATTCAGTTGACTTTGCTTCGTTGAAGGCGAAGATTCTTTGCGAGACGTCCTTGATTAATATTTTGTTGGTCACATGCATTAGGTTGACCAAGGTAAAGACAAAGTCTGTGTTGTAATCAGTGATGGTAATCACTGTTTCGGACCTTTCATTGACAGTTCCCGGTAACTGTGACATTAATTTGTGATTGATGAGGCGCATTTCTGTCTGTTCTGTCGACTCTGTCCCACAACAACGATTGAAAAAATCCCTTTGAGGAATATATATTCTTGGATTCATGAGTTTGTTTTGCGATACCATGATATCAAAAGGTTGGACTCCTTTTTCTCTCTCAGTAGACTTTTGAAGTGATGCATTGTTGAAGCTGTTGGACAAGAGATCAACGAAAACCTTCAAATACTGCAAGTCGAACAAAATAGACCCAAAGTATATTTGCTTCATTGGATGGCTCGCTTTCAACCATTTCATCAAGAGAAAAAGTATCCCAGAGACTGCCTTAAGCGTAATGTCTTTCGACATGATCATCTCTAATTCGTTGTGAATGGAATCCTGTAGCTTAGTGGCTGTGGCTTGCAGGCCACCGAATTTTTTCACGAATGAACGTTTGGGATCGAGTTCTTTTTCTGCATTGAATAGGTTGAATGTGTGATTGTTAGACTTCATGACTTGAATAAGGACCTTCGCAAACTCGCTAAGATGTGGGAACGCATTTTCATAGAAAGCATCAATACGTTGCAATGAGCGCACCACGCGCTGCGATTCGGGCAGCAGCTCGTCACTGTCGTGGGACAAATTCAGATACTGAGAGATATGGCCTCGCTCTTGACGAAGGAATGCTTCTCTTTCATGATGCAAACGAGTCGGAGTTAGTTTCATGGCCACATGCCGTTCGATGAGCTCATTGGCCTCGCTAATGGCCCGCGGAACCGTTTGCAGGCTATCAGAAGGATAGAGTAAAGGCATGCTTTGATTGACATGGTACAGCCTGCGCAATTTCTCGCCGCCAGCCATGAAGTCCGATGGAGTTGAGGGAGGCGATGGGACAGGGGTAGCCAAATGCACTACTGGGTCGGGCATTGATTTGACCATAGAGTGCAGCTTGTTTGTTTGAGGAATATGCATAAAGTTGGAGATAGAATTGGAAAACATGTCTTTCGCCATAAAGTCAGACGTGTGATCGTAAAGAGAGTCGGAGCGGGATGTAGAGGCTCGGGAAGGAGCTTGCATTCTTTTTGCTTGTGACATCGGGTATTTGTGAAGAATGTCTTCCTTGTGAGGGCAAATCTCAACCTGAGAGATAGAGGGGAAAGCGTCAGAGTAGGACAGGCCGTGATCAGGAAGATACTTTTCGATATTGTAGCGTTTGGCCTTGCCAAGAAGCTCGGACCCGCCGAGCTCGACTAGCAAGAGCTTCCAGAGGAGGAGAAAACAGTGCCTCATACGAACCTCTGGCCGAGGATTCATGCTCCAGTGTTCAGTGAGGCGCACTATCTTTTCCAAGAGAGCCGCTTGCTGAAGGCGGTTTAGGACAGTTTCATTTGAGTGGCCGGTGTCGATCGACACTGTGAGAATGAAATAGACGATGGTGAGGAGCTTGAAGTAGCGATCGGAGAACGCCGGATCAGAAGCAGGTTCATGTTTCACCAGAACCAGCAGCAAGGTATCGAAACAGCTCGAGAGATTGTCGATGACGGCCAAAAAGGACTCGTGGCAGAGCATGGAGTCACAAGAGGCACGGATGGCAGTCAATTGGACATCCTCGGCCATGTGTGGGCGGAAGGAGCCGAAGATAAAGTGGAGAAGTGAGTCCAAGCCTTCGGATGTGTCAAGATCACAAGCGGACAAGTCACAAGGCGGGGCCAGTGGCAACCGCAGAAGTTGGAGCGCATCGAAATCAGCGGCACAGAACCATTCCGCCAACAGAACCCGGAGTGCGGGAGCGTCGGTATGAGAATATTGCAAATGGGTCTTTGTCAGGAGAAAGAAGAACAGAGTGGAGGATGGATCAGCGTCATTATCGGCGGAGGAGGCGGCGCCGGAGATCTGGTCAGCTCGCTCGTTGAGTTTGCGCTGGAAAATGTCATCTAGATTTTCATCCTCGGCCATGAACTTTTCTGCGGAATTGAGGATTTGCTCCTCGAGCTGGTCGATCAGGTTGTTGTCCTCTTGCATGGGGAAACGGACGCAGATTGGAGCGAGGCAGGACGATGAAGACGGACCCGGGCGATGCGCGAATCGAGGCACTGGTGATGCTGGGGCGGGGCAGGACGAGGCGCGGGTCCAGAAGAAAGCGAGAAAGAAAGCGAGAAAGAAAGCGAGAAAGAAAGCCAAAAAAAGCAGAAGAGATTTAGACACAGAAGAGACGGAAAAGGCGAAACGCGAAAAGGCAAAATGGCAAAAGGGCAAAAGAGCAAAATGGCAAAGGAGAAAATGAGAAAATGAGAAGAAGCAGGGCCGGTCATGGCTGCTCGTGGCTGGTCCTCACATTCTATCACTCGACTTCAGCTCTGAGAGCTGATGCTCTAATGAGCAGGAGAAACCGCGTTGTCGCCGAAAGTGAGGACGTGGGCGAGGTTGAGGCTGATTGCAAAACCGTGCCGGATCCGAATCCGGATCCGAATCCGATCTGACAGGGATCCCAAATTCAACAGGAGAAAAACGCAATTTGGCGGCACGGCATTACTGCCAGTTTCTGGAATATTCCGGGCCCGATAGGGCGGGCGACGCTCGCATTGTTGTTGTTTGCTTGCATGCTTGCGCCGCACCGCACCAAAGCCGCTGAACCGAAAAAAGGCTAAAAACCAAAGCCAGAAAAGAGGGCATGGAGAGAGCCACAGAGGGCGGGTCGAACAGGATGCGAGGATGGCGCAGGGGCGGACTTGCGGCTGCCTGGACTGAAACTCGATTTGTTCGAAGCCCAGTATTTTTTGGTCAAGCCACAAGGTGCACCGCTGGGTGAGACATGTCACGGCGCTAGCTCGACCGGCAGCGACAGGCGACAGGCGACTGCGGATGCGGCTCAGGCGATTCCAGCGATAGCAGGTGCGGAGTCCGCGGCCGCACCGAAAAGGTATTGGGCCCGCTCTTGCGCCAAGCTTGCGGGTGCGCCCAAACCGAATTTCATCGCCAACGGAACAGGTTTATTACTGCAGATGCCACGGTGGCCCTCGGCCCTCCGTCTCTCCATCCACATCTACGGCCAGAGCCATATCCGCATCCTCATCCTCATCCTCATCCTCATCCAGAGCCAGAGCCACATCCTCATCCGCACCCGCATCCACCGCATCCACCGCAGTGCCCCTCGCTGCCCCACCGACCTGAGACATTTCCCCTCTGGGCTTGCTCAGACATTCCCGCGCGTGCGCATCGGAAGCAACCCACCAGCCGATCCAGAATACCGCCGGCCCTATTGGCCTTCAGCTTGCACCGACGACCCATGAGCCCTCAGCCCCAGCCTGATCACGCGCCCACGTCATTTGCGGTGCCAGGAGATGGGGCCGCACGTTAGTGGGCGCGCGTCGGCACTAGTGCGGCCGAATCCGAGCGCCGCGCCGCCAATCCTGTCGCGCCAGGCATGATGAATTGGAAAAAGGTTTCGGAGCGGAGACAGAACCGAAAAGAAGGAATGTCCACATTGAGTAATATGGATCTCGGAACAATGCCCCACAGCACAAACAAGACCCGGCGGCACAAATTAGAAGAAAACAAAGAAGGAGTCTAAATCAAGGGAGTCCGTATCAAATGGTCCGAGAAACAAAGTCAGATCCTGGGTGTGTTATGGCAAACACCTCAGATGGCACTAACTCGAAGATTGAAAAATCCCGTCGTTCCCACCCGCAGCGGCGCCAGCCTCTCCTGCGATTCTCCAGCTTCGAGCCTCTGGCTCCAACGTGGCAGGACCTGCGCACTGTTGCTTTCACATCCGCACGACGCCTCTGGTCATTTGGGGCCTAAGGGGATGCGTGGGGATGAGGGGCAAGGTGGTGAAGATGGCGCGGCGAAACAAGAATTGCCGGCGGCGCTGCTGGCCCGGGGCCGGCGCTGCTCCAGACCGCTCTCAGATGATGCTACCAACGGCTAAACTACACCTGAGACAAAACGCCTGCGTCGTTCGGCCCACCGTGGCTTCCTGCAACCCAGCTTCTCTTGCTGTTGAGTTACGTAGTGCTAAAAGCTTTACTTGCTTATGCGCACCGGCACACACCCGCACGCCCGTGCAGTATTTACGCATTTACCGTGCGTCCGTGGGGCAATATATATATCGTGTCGGTTTCGCTCTTGCTACCGTTCCTCCAGTTCTATTTCCACTCCACTATCTTCGTCACTATCGACCTTCCCCTGACCGCAAACAACACACCGCAGATCCCACAAAATCATGTCTTCGAAAGATACGAAATCAGACGCGCCTGAGTTCCAGTCGTACCTCAATAACGACGGAATCGACGACTTGACCCCCGCATCAAGAAAGCACAGAGTCTCCTCGTTATCTTTGTCCGACTTGAACCAGTGGCAAAATGGCTTGACCAAGCTATCCTCCTCCACCTCTTTGAGCAAACAAGGCTCTAACGCAAACTTGAAGAAGGTCGACTCTTTGGCCAAATTGTCCAGAAACGCTTCCATCATCAAGAGAAAGAGAAAGTCCGTCATTGACCACCCCCGTGTGGCATCTTACGCCTTCTGCTTCGACATTGACGGTGTCATCTTGAGAGGCCCAAACACCATCCCCGAGGCCGTCAAGGCCATCGACATGTTGAACGGAAACAACAAGTACAACATCAAGGTGCCTTCCATCTTCGTCACCAACGGTGGTGGTAAGCCCGAGCTGCAGAGAGCTGAGGACTTGTCCAAGAGATTGAACACCGAGATCAGGGTTGACCAGATTATCCAGGGCCACACCCCAATGAGAGACTTGGTTCCTATCTACAAGAACGTTTTGGTTGTCGGCGGTGTCGGAAACGTCTGCCGCAATGTCGCCGAGTCTTATGGCTTCAAGAACGTCTTCACTCCTCTTGACATCTTGAAGTGGAACCCAGCTGTGTCTCCATACCACGACTTGACCGAGGAGGAGATTATCTGCTGTAAGGAGGGCATCGACTTCTCCAAGACCCCAATTGATGCCATTTTGGTTTTCGCAGACTCTAGAAACTGGGCTGCTGACCAACAAATCATTTTGGAGCTTCTTTTATCCAAGAACGGTGTCATGGGCACTCAATCCACCAAATTCGATGAGGGTCCTGAGATCTACTTTGCTCACTCGGACTTTATCTGGGCTACGAATTACAAGTTGTCTAGATACGGTATGGGTGCTTTGCAAGTCTCCATTGCCGCATTGTACAAAGAGCACACGGGTAAGGAGTTGAAGGTCCACAGATTCGGTAAGCCTCAAGCGGGCACCTTCAAGTTCGCCAACAAGATCTTGAGTAAGTGGAGAAAGGGAATGTTGGACGAGCACTTGAAGAAGCTCAGTGTTAACGACCCTAACGCCGAGGACGCAGACATCTTGATCAACGACGAAGGAGAGGAATTCGTCAACCAAGCCAAGCTAGAATCTGGTGCTTACGATGATGGAGATGAAGAAGACGAGGATGGCAAGATCATCGACAAGATGGGTGAGTTGTCTGTCCAAGACAAGATTACCTTGCAAATGCCACCTGCATCCACCGTGTACTTCGTTGGAGACACGCCAGAGTCTGACATCAGATTCGCTAACTCGCACGATGACTTGTGGTTTTCCATTCTTGTTAAGACTGGTGTTTACCAAGATGGTACTGTGCCCAAGTACAAGCCAAAGCACATGTGCGAGAACGTTTTAGAGTCCGTGGAGTTTGCCATTGAGAGAGAGCATGCCAAGGAGTTGGCTGAGTGGAATGAGACTGCTACTGAGGACGAGTCCGCTAGCCGTATCTCGTCGCACATCAACTTCAACGATTTTGTTATGACACCTAGCGAAAAGAAGGAGGCTGAGGAGAAGAAGGCTTCTGCGAAGAAGGCCGAGAGCACACAAAACGTCGACGAGATTGAGTCCGTCGAGGTGCCAGACATGCTCAGCGACCAGCTCAGCAAGTTCAAGGATGCCTCCGCATAAAGGCCAATGGAGTTGTAACATTTCTAGGATAGTAATTAAACGAGTTATAGCAGAGTAACAGGGCGTTGAGAACGACGACGAGACCTAAGTCATTTTATGGGTGAATGAGGATGATCTGAGGACATTAAAGGCAGTTGCGTGATGGATGCGCAGGGTCCATCGGACACACGCGCACCATCAACAAATATCATCCCCGATCCAATGGAGCCTTCCTTACACACCAAAAACCAGGTGTCGATAGCTCAGGCGAAAGAGATTTTCGACAATGCTATGGAGAGCTCATCCTTGCAGCTCGAGGACCCACGGCTGATCAAAGACGAAGTGGCGTACCTCAAAGAGTTCTCGTCCAAGCTCAAGTTCCAGTACCTTGAACAAGAAACCCGAGACAAGTTTGTGCGGCATTTGCTAAATGGAGAGAATGTTCAGATCGAGCAGAGCGATGTCGATGAGCTCGCCGACTCCAACAGAGAAGCCAAGGCCGGATTAAAGAGCCTCAAGGTCCGTCTCCAACAAGCAGTGGACGCGTGCGAGCAAACAGCGGAAGAGGTGATTACACTCAACAATACACTTGAAACGCGAGAGAACGAGGCGGAAGAGGCGCTAGATGAGCTCAGTGCTCTCCAGCGCGAATTGGACGGGCTTTTGGCCGCCTCGGAAAACGAAAACTACAAGATCTTGTTTAATCTAAACAAGATGATCGACTCGGAGGGTCTCGGGCTTGGCGAGGCCATAGGCATAGCGCAGAACGCACTTGATCAGGACAAAATCACGCTCTCCACGTTTTCCAGTCGACAGCATGGTGCTGAACAAGAGTTGACGCAAAAAGCGATGGTGATTGAGGAGCTCCAGGCCACGGTGGACCAGCTTGGGCGTGAGGCGGCCCGCGCGAGCCAGGCCCAAAATCGCGGCAGTGGCAGCGAAAGCGCGAACACCGAAGGCCAGCCCGACCAAGCGCACGCGCAGCAGCTTCGGGAACTCAATGCGGTGCTCCGCCGGTTTGCAAATGCCGAGCCACATTTCGAGCAGGCGGGCAGCGATTATGCGGTGACCGTGGGCCACCGGAGAATCACGCTCGACGCGACTTTGAATGTGGTTGGGACGGAAAATGTCCAGCTTGGCCCGCGCGCCGTGGCATATTCCAACGCGGCCTCAGGCGAGGAGAAGTTCTGGAGGCTCCTGCGGCTACTTAGCGATGCGTTCGGTGCTGGCGGCGAAGAAGAGAGCGGGAGCAAGCGGGAGTAGGCGGGAGTGGGCGAAAGTGGGCGGGAGCAAGCGAACGTGGTTTTCGAAACGAGTAAAGCCTGGCCTGTCGGGCTTTTTCGGTCGCCGTTCTGGTTCAGCTTCCCGCCTCGCTTCTTGGCCCGGCCCCACGTTATCAATGTGCGTTCGCACCGCATCACAGGGCCTGCCCTCTGCCTTCGCGCCCACGGCCCGCGGTCCGCGGCTCTAGCCTGTACTTAGCCTGCGGTGGAGGGGCACCCCAGTGCTACTTTCTTTCTTCCTCGACATGGCCATATCGTCGGGAACCGTGACCGCCTCGTCGCTATCATCTATCCAAGCTGCGGCCTCGTCAAATTCGTCTGTTGTGGAAGACTTGATCAGCATCATCGAACGCGAGTACCAAAACGGCAACCGCAGCGTCACCGCAGAGAAATACAACGCCTTCTTGAAGCTTCGTGAGGCCAACCTACCGGCAGCAGCCTCACCCTCCACAAAATCGCTCTCTTCGGCATCTCTGCCTCCGCAAGTCCCGCCGCCGCTTTACCCGCCGCTTTTCTACAAGTACAAGCTTCCTCCTCAGCGGGCCAGCAGAAGACTCGCCACGCGTCCCAAAGGCGTGACGTTGAAAAGCATCGAGGCCACCGTCATCTCGTTGCTTGAATCCGTGGCCAACATCCTAGACAACCTTCATCTTTTTTCTAAGATGCCCATTTTTCCACAGCGCTTGTTGGCGTTGTTGAAGCACACCAACCGCATCTGGGTGCTTATTCTCGTCTTTTTGATCCGCAAGACGCTCTCCCAGTTCATGAACGTCCGCCGCAAGGAAAAAAAGGTCAACACAGAGTTGGCCATCTTGAAGACAAACAAAAACTCCAAGTTGCTCAATACCGATGCAGACGCCGCCTCGTCGGAAGGTAACATATTCCGCAAATATGAGAAGGTACTTCGCGACTTGAAGTTCGACAAGATGATGCTCAAAATCGAGCTTCTCGGAAATCTTCTCGATTTGGCTTTCAATGTCATTGAGCTCTACAAGTTTCCCGTTCCTGACTGGTTCATGAGCACGTTGAACGTGTGCAGCATGGGAATGACCATCTACAGAATGAACAAGGACGACGAGTACGTTGACGACGATATCACGGACGACATGATCTAATAGATCTCCAATGCTGTAGCTCCAATGCTTAAACTCGCTGGCCGACACAGCGGCTCTAATCATCTGATCCTTGACGCGGGGAAAACTGCGACCGCCTTCACTGCTAGGCGTCCAGCGCAGCTAAGGTGCGCCACAAGGCCATCTGTGGAACAAAAGAGCCGATAATTTGCCAGAGTTAATTGGACGTAATTTATATATATATATATCTTATGAGCGATGTGAATCCTTAGGCGTAGCGGAAACCGAACTGTGGTTGAATCCCGCTCAACGTGCGCCCAGCGCGACATGTCCACTCCAACTTTCAGTGTGCCTCAGTTCACTTTCCACCACCACCCATCATGTCTGTTGCATTGCTACTACAACAAAAACAGGCGGCGCTTGAGCAGGTGGAGTCTGACCTTTCTGGCGCGATTTTGAGTGCAAGCGTTGAAAAAATCGAAGACGACCCAGCCTTGAAGCAACCACAAACTCACGATGATCCTCAAGACCCATCCACTTGGTCTATACATCAATTGAACGACCGCAAGCAGCAACTCGAGGTCATTGAAAACACTCTCAGCAAGCTTTGGCGCTCTCAAGGTCTCCACCATGAGCTTTGTGCCTTGCTTGACTCCTTGGAAGACCCAGAGCACGCGTGGGAATTCGCCGAGCTCCAGCACGTAGTGGCTACAATGAAGAAGCTACGGTCCGAGATCGCCATGCTCTCCGGGCTCAATCTCATGATTTCGAAGAGCCTTAGTGACTTTTTCCGGGATTGCCTTTCGAGAACGGTGCTTGTCATGACCACCATTCTCAGCACCTTTGTCTCACCAGTTACCGAGGTGCCTCGGATCAAGGAACTGGTTGAGGCGGGCGACGAAATGGCGTCCTTCAAACAATACTACGCTTTGGTTGTGGAGCTAGAGTCTGTGTCCTCTGACAGCACCATGAGTGACTCGTTGGATGCTAGAAAGCACCATTGGGATAAGCATGTTTTGGACCCGGTTCTTGCCAAAAAGTGCTCTCTCCTTAGTCATGAGGACGAAAGCGGGCTTTATCTCGAATGTAAAGAGGTGCCCCTTTCACTTTCGGCTTACTTTCAGTCCGTGCAAAGCTTTGTGGCGTTCATCAATCTTGTGAACATCCCGGCGTTCAAGAACTTCTACGCTACCAAGATTTCCAACAGTTTGGTGGATACTATTTCAGAGAACATGGAGCAATTCTACGCTGACGAAAATACAAACACACAGCAGCTTTTGGCTATTCTCGAACTCTTTTCAGCAAATGACTGGACGTTGCCCATCAGAAACGTATTTACCTCTCGAGCAAACGTGAAAGACAATCTTGAGCATTTGCACTTTCAATGGACCACAGACAAGTATATTGATAGGATACGTCAAATTTTCAGCTCAGAAGATTTCGCTCAAGACTTGAACTCCCTCCGCGAGATACAAATTACAGTCAAAAAGCCTACCCCTGCTAGCATCGAAGCCCCAGAGCGCGAGCAGTCTCCCATTGCTCCGCTCTCCGAAATTCAAAAGCCTATTCCACAACCCGCTGCTCCTGCCGCTGATGCTGAGGAAATAGATTGGGATGAGAACTGGGGTTCCGATGAGGACGACTTCGGAGACCTGAAGCCCGACTCCGGACACGATGATTGGAATGATGGCTGGGATAATGAAAGCCATAAACGGCTGTCTGTCAACGCAGATGGCTGGGATAATGATTGGGATGAGGACTGGGGTGAGGAAAACGAAAGCTCCCAAGAACAACCAACGCAACAACCCACTGCTCAAACTGCTTCAATCAAAGAACAGGCCCCTATTACATCTCCCGAACCCATGGTGGTAAGAGAGGAATACGAGCAGGCTGTTATCTTACGAAGTGTGATCCACAATAAGTTACAAGAAGTTTTGACGGACTTTGCAGAGGAAACAAAAATTAGCGACAACACAATGCTTCTCGACTTCATACTAGCATTGGCTCTCGAAAGCTACCCGAGCTTCTCCGAGCTGTTCATCATGTACAATGATCTCAGCGATCTCGATCTTTCTTTGTTGAATAATATGAACGCTGAGTACGGCTTCTTTTGTCGTGGGCTCTTCAAAACTGTTGCCAGCAAGATATCTATCCAAAAACTTCAGAGTGGGAGCTCAGATGACGCGCCATTAGAGTGTGCCAAAGAGCTTAAAGCGATCATTGTCCCCTTCTTCGAGTCCTCGTTACTGGAAACTAATTTCGGAATGTTCAAAAGCCTTGCGCTTCAATTGTTTGATTACATCAACAGCGTTGCCATTCAAGCTATGATTGACACAGAGGAGATTACAGAATACCTGTCGGAGCAATTCACGCGGTACTTGGAAGAGCTTCAATTGATTGAAGAAGAATACATGGGACAACTCGGCATGAACCCCGAGGGTCTCGCAAGCAACAACCGATTGATTCAAACTAAATTCATCATCAACAATCGCTTGAAGAGCATCATGGATAGCTTCTACCAGGGCGAGTTTTACGATTTTACAACGAGCGAATTGGTGAAGTTGATTCAAAGCATTTTTATTCCGAGCGATCTAAGGGCAAACTGCATTCAGGAAATCACAGACGTCCGAAATGAGTAATTCGAGTATGTCAGAACAGTTAGTTAATGACCTTTCCTTCGATAATCTTCTTTCCGGTCTTGGAAATGGTATTGTAAACGGTGTCGTAATCGAGGGAGTCCTCAGCGGTCACGTCAACAGTCTGAGCTTTCAAGTCGACTTTTGACTCCTGGACACCTTCTAACTTGCCCAACACCCTTGAGACGGCGTTGGAGCATCCTGAGCAAGACATTGCGACATTGAAGTGGTAGTTGTGTGGCATAATGATGTGGGATGGATTTCAAAAACTGGGATCTGAAAATCTGCTACACATATTTCGACCAGCTGAGGGCCGATGTACGGATGCAGGCCCAAGAACCCGAACGCCACACCTTTCGATTTGACCTGGTTATTTGCCACACGCCACAGCCTGAATTATCGGTGGGATGCATCAGTAAGGAGCCTTTTCCTGTGCACAGATTCTGACCTATGCAATGGGTGCCATGATCATCATTGTCTAGGTCATGTTTTGCAGGGTCCGAGGATGACACCTGCATGCGTGAGTCCTATCTTATCGTGCTTAATGAGACCCCAGAGGGATACTCATCCCTATCGGCATTAACAGTTGTTCCATTATACCACCAACCAGTGCACTAAAAAATCCTTCTCACTTAACATTTATATCCGACAATGTTTGGACTTGTCAGCTTATTGAAGTATGTGCCATAGCTGTGTCTGACAGACACCGCCAGCATACAGGCGATTAGGGAGTGAACCGTTACTAACAACATCAGTTTGGTGGCGTCATCCATTTACCCCATCATAGCTTCTTACAAAGCATACGATGCTTATCTGGTGCTAGCTTGCAAAACCGGCGCCACGACCGTCAATCTTGGGGGGATCTCAATTCCCTTGGGAACCATCATCAAGCGCACAACCTCGTCCGAGGCTACACTTGAAGAGGATACTTTGAACTACCGCTTGCTTTCCGTACAAATGTGGACAATTTATTGGATCGTCCAGGGCTCTTTGAATGTTGCTGAGAGCATCTTTTATCTCAAGCTGTTGCCTCATTACTCGTTTTTCCGTCTCGGATTCTCCCTATGGCTCATCTCACCCATAGTTGTGAGCAGCAACCGGTTGAAGACGTCACAGGTGCTCTCTTTCAGAGAGATGCAGCATGAGTGGCTGGCCTTTTCTACCCAGGGTTGTGGATTGTTATACTTCGCATACTTGAAGCCATTCTTGGATGAGAAGCTCACATTTTTGAATCTGATGAGCTTAGAGCCCATTATGAATTTTTTGAGCTCTAGGATGGTGTTGCCTGCAGCTCAACGAGTGGGGCAAGCAGCTTATCAGAACGGAGGAGCCCACTTATTATCTCGCCTCTACACCGGGTTCAACGCGGAAACTGGAGTGGAAAGGGAGGCCGGTCCTTCCATGAACAACAGCAGCCAGGATCTCAAAGATTACGATGTGGTTGACAAACCGGAGGACTTGGACCAGGAGCTCAGAAACAGGACTTCTACGTCCGCAACGAGTGCTGGTGGCGAAGCGAAATCCGGCTGGTTCTGGTAAGCGGT
>JAKUBD010000104.1:0-21698 GCA_030563125.1 Metschnikowia laotica
GCCTTTTTCAGGTCTCCGAAAGGAACCCAAACTACATTGATGGAGATGCAGAAGCCAATAAGCATCAACACCATGGTGTTGATGTGACCATACCTGTCCGCTAGGAGGCCCAGGAAGTACCTTCCAGGGATGCCCATGGCGTTGAGAATTGTCAATAGAATCAAAGACTCGGATTCGTCGAAGCCAATTGCAAGCGCGTATGTTGCCAAGTACGTGAGGAGACTCATGAGGGCAATTTCAGTGAAAAACACACCCATGACCAAAAACGTGAACCTCATGTCTTTGAAAAGGCTGACGTCAAGATAGTACAGCAACCTGCTTTTATCAGTTGGTTCGTCCAACGCTGGACCGGGCTTGCGTATCGTGTCCACGCGCAGTTTAACGAGAAAGATGGCCATTCCCAGAAAGAGAACGCAAACAACCCCACAGATTCTAATGGCCCACGCAAAACCGACAGTGCTGTACAACTTTTGAAGAATCAAAGGCCAAATAGTGCCTCCCACTGAGCCGCCAAGACTGGCCAAGCCCAAAGCCTGGCCTCTTTTAATGAGGAACCAATGGCTCAACAGCGAAATGAGCGGCGTGATGGCCAATGCATGCGCCGTTCCTAAACAAAGGGACATGGAAAAGATGAAGGCGACGATGGAGTTGCTAAAACTCAATGCAAGAAAGCCAACAAAGACAAGAACTAGTGAACACAGCAAAAGCACCTTTGATCCATTGCGGTCGAAGATAGGCCCGACAATGCCGCCCAAAAAGAATGGAAGACACATATAAATCGAGAAGACCCACGACACGGATGACACTTTTTCTCCCGCCAACTGGTTGCTAGAAACATATGCTTGCACCGCTCCGACCGAGTTAAGAAAGCCAAAGTGGACAACGAGTCCGAAAAATGACCCAACCACAACCAAGTATGCTTTCCATCCTCCATCGGGGAAGTCGCCATGGTCGTGCGTTTTTTGGGGCACTAATACGTCGGCATCGTCGACTACAGGCTGCGACTGGATGCTGCGCAGCTCTATGGCTATATCGGTGAGCTCAAAGTCCCGAGTCTTGCCTATTTGCGCTTCAGGAATTGTCATAGTGGGTGAGTGATGAAAATGTCTAATGCGGCGAGAAGTGAGCGCCGCCTTCGCCGTCTGCAGGTCATGCTGATTCGTGCATCAGAGATGATTATGTTGCACGTTGTTACTTGGGTGTGTGTCGTTATTGATTGGAAGCTGCCGATTACGAATTTCTTTGATTTACTAATTATTTGTTCCGTCAAACTGCCCAAGGGTGGCTGTGTTCTTCGGTCAGCCTACTCGTTGCCGTACATTTTCTCGGTCTTGAGCTCCAGTCTGTAATCGGGCTTTTGCGTTTTGAAGCTAGGATTTGACCACCCATTGACATAGTCAAAGTCAGTCTTGGTCCAGTGCGCAAATGGGTACGTCGACAAGGTTTTGAGTGGCTGGTTTTCGTCAATTATGCCGTGGTCAATCTGGCGCTTGATCAAGGAGTCCAAGTATTCAGCGAGGTGGTCGCGGATCTGGTCGAAGTTTTTGTACTTGATGATCTCTTCGGGTGCTTCATAAAGAATTTTTTTGAGAAGCGAAGGAATCATTGGTTCGTCCTTCATCTCGTCGATGGAATAGAAGACGGGGTGGTTGGTGAAAATGATGGCCCGGGACTTGGGCAACCGACGCAATGTCTGTCTTTCCACGCGGACGTTGAACTGTTGTGGGTCGGTGGACTCCAAAGCCTCCTGTTTGTTAAGGAACTTGGGCAACTGATAAATGTTGTTGACCTTCAACTTGTGGTCCCATGTGACATACCACGAGGCTCTTTCGACGCTTCCATCGGGCTCCAACCGCTCGAACCAGCGCTCCATCAGCCGCTTCAACTTCTCCTGGTAGTATGGGACACCGTCGTGGATGACGTCAAGGTTTTTGCCGAGCTTTTCGTCGATTCCAAACAGGCCTCCGGGAAAAGGCACGGCTGCCGCTTTCAAATAGTGCATGCCGTCCTTGGGGTCTTTCATGACGATGTAGAAGTCCTCCTTGGCCATTTTGGTGACATACAACAATGGGTGCTCTTTCAAAGGCAAGGTCATATCCAAAATTTCCTTGGTCAATTCGTTTCTGATCACCATTCCCTGGCTCTTTTTGTCTTGCAACACCGTGAAAAGCAACGGGTATCTTTCGATCATGTGCTGGGTGACGGTTTCCATCAACTCCACACAAGCATCATGTGCCTCGGGAAGCCAGTCGATGTTTTGCTTGCCGTACGTGTGCCAGATCCGCTTTTTCTCCTCGATATAATGCCAGTAATACTTGTCCATGTCCAACCAGTGATTCATGTCGAGCTTGAAAATGGACATCGTTTGGTGGTATGGCCAGCGGAACGGTCTCCATGGACGGTCATCATAGTTCTTGACCTGTTCGGGTGTGATCATCAACGGGGTCAACGGAGGCGTTTCCTCGGAGGGTTTTGTCTTTTTTTGTGGAGACGACGTTGCGTCTGCTGCTTTGACCTTTGATTTTTGGCCAAGGCCACTGATCCACGAAGAGAAGCGGCCCTTGGAGCATAAGAACAAAAGGAACACTGCTCCCACGGAAAGCACGAGATCCGGGAACTGTAATGCGGCCATCTTGAAAGTTATCTAAACAGCGAAGAAGCTCCAGTCTTCTAGCGTTGGTAGATATAAATCAGGAAGGTAGATATAAATCAGCAAGGAAGATAGAAATCAGCGCACCTTAGTGTCTGTTGTTAAGGGTTTCGAACCGGGGTTGGGGTTTCAAGTCTTGGGATGGAAGTCAGAGACAGGCCGCCAGGAACAAGAGAGGAAGGTGCTGATTGAAGTCGAGCTGCTGTTGAACGATCAGAACTCTTCCCATGCCAGATATATACGCTAGAGATAAGAGCAGGGATTGGGTGCGAAAAGGTGGTCGGGATGCACTTCCGGATTCGGTTCGTCTTGACGAGCGTTGCGGCACTGCAAATGGCATAAACTTCCAGCTGCAGTACCGCCCAACCCCAGGGACAAGCACCGCTGCGCTTCACGTTATCAGAGGCACGGTTGCGGTGGTTCTTGGCGAGTCAGACGACCGCCTGTTGCATCCGGTTCGCTTGTCGGTCCGGAAGAGCGTTTCACATTCGTGTCTTCAAGCAAGATGTAGAAATTGAGAGTTGCCGCGCCGCGCGTCGAACGTCTTCAGGACAAGAGCCCACGACCTTTTACAAACAACGAAGTCGGAGAAAGCTTGCCATAAATATGAAGAGCCAACGATCCTAGACAGACAACGAAATCGGAGAAAATTTGCCATAAATATGAACAGCCCACGATCCTAAACAAACTACAAAATCGGAGAAAGTTCGCGATAGATATAAAGAGCCAACGACCCTAGACAAACTACGAAATCGGAGAATGTTTGCCATGAATATGAAGAGCCAACGACCTTTTACAATCAACAAGCCGGAGCAACTTCGCCATAAATTATAAAAGTACCGACGTTCTCAGCCGGAACACAGCTATCCTACGAGCAGCGGTTTCTGAAAATGTACATTTTGATGATATAGAAGACTCTATATGACGGAAGTTTGGTTCTCCCAAGAGACAAAATGAGAAGGCCTCATGTCATCAGATTAGTTATAAAAAAGGTCAAGTAAACCGTAAAAGTACAGGCAAGAGCCACGCACAATTACAATCTTCTACCTCTTCTACCACCCTTTCTTCTGGTGGAGTCAGATGGAACTGGGGTGACGTCCTCAATTCTACCGATTCTCAAGCCGGATCTGGCCAAAGCTCTCAATGCGGATTGACCACCTGGACCTGGGGTCTTGGTCTTGGTACCACCGGTAGCTCTGATCTTGACGTGGACGGCAGTGATACCGACCTCCTTGCACTTCTCGGCAACATCTTGAGCAGCCAACATGGCGGCGTATGGAGAGGACTCGTCTCTGTCGGCCTTGACCTTCATACCACCAGTGACTCTGGCGATGGTCTCCTTACCGGAAAGATCGGTAACGTGGACGAAGGTATCGTTGAAAGAGGCGAAGATACGAGCAACACCGAAAACTTGAGAACGGTCTAGAACGTTAGTATGGCATACTGGGGGAGGGGGTGATACTGGCCGGCGGACGGGCGAAAGACGGGCTTGTGACTTGACGACAGTTGACGGAGGAGGTGCATTTTGAATGATCATGGAAGGTCAAATAGAACGGAGCATGAAGAGTTGTTGGAAGTGTAGCCGGACGGCCAAAGAAGATGGAATTCGGGTCTGCAATTCACAAGCGGTCGATAGTTCATGGGATTCACATACCAGCAGACATGTTTACTGTTGTGTATTAACAAAGGTGTAAGGAAAATTTGGAAAAGATTTGGTTGAGAAATTTTCCTGGGATGGTGCGGGACTGTACAGGGGAGAGTGTATGGAGAGTGCGTGGATATTGAGGGCGCGAGCCCTAATGCGATGCCATTCAAGCCTGAGCTGCGACTGGGCACGAGCGGCTGGTTTTGGAACCCGGCTGCGGTGGTCTCAGGGCTGCGGCAAGAAGGACGCAAAATGCGGAGATGTAGAGATGAAATACAGTGGGTGTTTGGTATTGTAAGATATGTTCGGCTTGGTGATGGTAACACGCCTTTACACGACAAGTTCCGAAACAGCCTTGAAACAGCCATGAAACAGCCATGAAACAGCCATGAAACAGCCATGAAACAGCCATGAAACAGCCATGAAACAGCCATGAAACAGCCATGAAACAGCCATGAAACAGCCTTGAAAACAGCCTTGAAACAGCATAATCGATTCTGCGATGGCTGGACTGTCGAAAGGCATATGAAGAAAACGTAGCTCATATTCAAAACACCATTACGAACATAGCCCATATTCAAAACAACATTACGAACATAGCCCATCTCCAAATTACAGTACCGCTACAGTTCGCTCATACTCCACACCGGGAACACTAGTAATCTATGTCCTTCATTAAATATAGATACATTGTCCGCTTAGTAAACGAAACCCAAAATCTTACCAGAAACGTGCTTTCTTCTGGCCTCCTCGTGGTCCATGATACCAGCAGAGGTGGTCAAGATGACGTAACCGAATTGTCTGGCTGGCAACAAGTTGTCAGTCCATCTCTCAATGTCACCGATCTTGACGTTGAATCTTGGGGAGATAACACCACACTTGTTCAATCTACCGTTCAATTGAACGACGATCTTACCGGATCTGTGGTCGTCAATGTACTCGAACTCGCCAATGTAGCCGTGCTTTTGCATGACTTGCAAGAACTTGATGATGACCTTAGAGGAAGGTCTGATCAAGACTTGTCTCTTGCCGGTCTTCTCGGCGTTGTTGATGGCGTTAAGAGCGTCAGCGAGGACGGAGGTTCTGGTCATTGTTGGTGATACTAGGAAAGACTGGATGGAAGTTTTTTGTTGAAATTTTTCACCGCCCAGGGTGCGCGCCGAGCTGTGCACCCGTGCACCACATTTGAGCTTGGTTATACCAGCGGGAGCCAGAAAAGCAGTCACACCCAGCGGTCGGTGTATGTGCAGGCTGGTCGTTGGTGGCCTGCACGCGCACAGTCCCCGTTGCACCTCTTTTGAAAAAACTTTTCTGAGACTCTCATAGTCTTTTACTGTCAAACTACAACAAAGATGCCAGTATGTACCGAAGCCACCGAAGATTGCCGCGAGCGGTAGAGGACTTCATTGTTGGTCCAGTGCGAGGCACCTGAAACAAGACTGAAACTGGATCGCCAATCCAGTTATGAAAGACAGCCTATGGAGAAACTCAATGCCCACCTAGTCCGTCGATGTTGGGGGATTTTGTGGCATTCCAGGCCACGCTGTTCCGAAGCATTTCTGAAACAGCTATGAAACCCCAAAGCAACATGCCCGCTGCTCATTCTGTCACCGCTCATATAAATCACCAAGACATATACTAACTTTCAGGCAAACAAGAGTTTCAAGGTCAAGCAAAAGTTGGCTAAGGCCTCCAAGCAAAACAGACCATTGCCTCAATGGATCAGATTGAAGACTGACAACAAGATCAGATACAACGCCAAGAGAAGACACTGGAGAAGAACTAAGTTGAACTTCTAAGCGCTGTGTTCATCTTACTCATCTACTTGTATAGCAATCCATACAGCTAATATTGGCCAAAAACTTGTAGAAGAATCTCTTTGAACGCACATGTTGTCTGTTATCGACGCTTGGTGCTTCATAGAAATGAAAAAATGGTGCGTTGGCATAGTTTATCATGGTTCCCTAATGGACTTCCGTATGCTTCGAGTAATCGGGTCACTTTCAGATAATGTTTCGGTATTCCCGAGGTTTTCCGCTATCCGAAGCTTCATCTACATCACCTTCTCAACTGTTTACATTATCTCTACCCAAAGTGTATACACCGGCCATTAAACCTCCTCTTCGAACACAGTTTCGATCGGTTTTTCCATGAAGGAAGCATGGCACAAAACAGAAACGGCAGACGATCCGATCAACCACATCATGGTGGAGATGGGGCTGGCCAAAAATCCCAAAGGCACAGCCACAATCATCAAACCGGTGTACAACTGCGACGTGTTGAACCTGCCCAAAGGCAACACCAAATCGTTTCCATCAAGCTTGTTGATACCGAGAATACCACCGGCAACGAAAATAATCACGAAAAGCAACAACAAGTTGGTGACCAACGCATAGATTGACAAAATAGACACAATGGCGATGTAGTTGGCCTGGAAATAGCCCAAGTTGTAACCCACACGGCTTTGAATCTCGCCGAAGTTATTGGGCTTGGAGACTCGGCGATAGTCGAAGAATTCCTGTGGTGGTTTGATTTTGGACACGGTCGACTGAAGCAGACCGATGTCTGCCTTGATTCTGTCGAGGTTGAATCTTTCGGATAACTGGCCGAGCTGTCGTTAGTTAGTGATGATGTTTCAGTGACGTCTCAACGGCGTTTCAACGGCGTTTCTGAGGTCGGAATGTACATACCTGGATATTGGAGAGCGACAAAGACATTCTGAGGGGATAGAAGGCGACGTGGCAAGGGGCAGACTGCGTTCAGAGGAGTGCCTAGTTGACTGTGACTGATGTTAATTTTATATGTTGACCCATTCGAAATCAAAGGCGCGCCACGCCCGTACACCAACATCTGACACGACGCGGTGCAGGCTGTTTTGACCTGCAGGGTTCTGGCCCGCGGCCTTAGGCGAGTTCGAATATAACCTGTTTAATTTTGCACCCGCTATAAATTGGTTTGGGCACTGTCTGTATCCGCTAAGCCAAACCAAGATCCTTTCTGACCATCGCCTGGCAGATGGGATGGTAAGACAGCTCGAACTGGCGGAAATATTTCACCGCAAGCGCGCTGTCCACCTGGTTGAGGAGAACATAGCCTGGCCTGACAAACTTCATTCTACCCACAGTGCCGAGCCACATTCCAAGTTTGTCGTAGTAAGCTGTGTGATGGCCCTTGACTTGGATCACGAACCAACGGAAAAGTACCTCTGCGTTGGACGAGTTGGAGTATGATTCGTAGATGGAGCTCATGGCCACGACAGCGTCGGTGTGGTCCTTCCACTTGAAGTCATCTCTTTTGTCAAACGACGCAAGAGTGTCCAAAAACACCACAGACTGGTTGGCGGTCAATCCCAGAACGTCGCTGTTGCTGAAGAGACTGCGCAAGCCACGGCCGTTCTGGACGGCGTCCAACCACTTATCGGCCAACTTGTAGCACTGGTCGACCAAAGATGTGTCGAAACTTGGCTTTACTGGTGGCATGCCGGGCTTGTAGAGCCATGAGTTCCAGTCGATTGAGTCCAATTTTTGCTTGTGGTCGTGGAAGTATGCATACAACTCATCCAAGAACTGGTACGTGTCGAGCGACTTGAACTTGAAGTGCTCGAAGTAGTGGTGGATAAAACCGTCAAACACACTTGGTCCACCCAAGAGCTGCTCAATGTGAAACAAAAGATTGAAGCCTTTCTCGTATGGCACTGTCGAGAAAGCGTCATCAGGGTCCGAATGGTCCTTGAGATCCTGAACCAACGTGGAGTACCGGGACGCCGAATCACCCATTGCACGGATGGAGTTTTCCAAATCGCTCCAACCGATGATGGCTGAAAAGTGCCTCGTAGCCTCGCCGTGGATGGAGCCCTGGATTCTTCTCTCCAAGTACACCGTCCAGCCCTCGTTAAGCCAAAAGTGCTCCCACGAGCAGTTGGTGACCAAATTTCCGGACCACGAGTGTGCCAATTCATGCGCAATCACGTCGACATTTTGTCTGTCACCGCTGATCAATGTGGGCGTGACAAAAGTGGCGTTGGGGTTCTCCATACCGCCGTAGGGAAAACTCAGTGGCAACACTAATGCGTCGTACTGATCCCATGGGTATTTGTACACCAATTGCTCTGCTGCCTGAAGAAAGTCCTCCATATCGGCTTCAAACTCGTGCTGGCACGCTTTCACTCGAGAAGGCTCCGAGTACACGTGTGACCGGGGCCCTATGGGCAACTTGCTGATGTCTCCCGAGGCCAAAGCCACGAGGTACGAAGGAATAGGAATCGGCTGCGAGTACTTGTAAACATTGCCTTCCACTCCGCGGGGGCGGCCACTCATAAGCGTAGGAAGAGGCGAGGTGGTGGTGAAGTCGTAGGGGGTTTTGACGGAGGGCGTGTCAAAACACGGGAACAAGCTCCGGGCGTGGATGGCCTGGCACTGGGAAAACAAGTAGGGGGCCTTTTTGCCATCAGTGGCGTCCTTGCTCAAAAATTGCAACGCCGTGCATTTGCTGGTGGTCAGAAATTGAATGGTCAATTGAACCTCAGGCGTTTCTGGAAGCTCCACGGTCAATGGAGAACCGAGAAACTGTGTTCTTTCGCCCAAGCTGAAAGCAGCAGTAGCGCCGTTGACAGAAGCAGATTTGACGACCAAGTAGGAGGTGTCCAAGACGACCGTCTTTGCGGCATCCAAATTGGTCAAGTCGTATTTGACCAGACCGGAGACCGTTTGCGAGTCGAAATCGACGTAGAAATCCAAGGCGGTGGTGCCGAACTTGAAACTTTGATAGTTGGATAACGATGAAGGATCGCGCTCTGGCGATTCAGCAGGTCTATGGGGTGCTATGACACTTTCCATGTTGGCTGGCGTTGAAAAGTGGCGTTGGGATGTTCCGGTACGTCTTATGCCAGGATTTAATCTGATCGCGCGTGTGTGCAGTAGGTCTGTCTTTGTAGAGCCGTTTGATGGAGAGGATTTGACAGCGCCGCAGATGAGGCGAAAAGCCAGGTGCGGCTGGCGAATTCTCGTGAACGCCGTGGACGTGACGGCCCGGCAAACCGGGCCGTTTTGATGCCGTTATTTTGGAAGGTGAGGAGTATTGTCGTTGTTGCAGGCGAACAAAACGGGATGCGTGTTCCAGCTATGTCTCACGAACGATTCATGCGTGTTTGACGTTTGTCAGATGTGTGCTGAATGTGTGTTTGCCGGGTGTCTGTGACTAGTTTCAACTGCGTTTAATGCTGTCTAGGCGCTCGGCCTTTGCGCGGTTCATTCACTCCAGATGTAACTAACGGTTGAGGCATAGCTGAGGCAGCAAGACGAGCAGCCGAAATAGCTTTTCATGCTAGACTGTATTCTAGTGTCCCATGAATTGAGTGGTTTCGAGCGAACTGTGCCTGGCCGATAATAAGCTACTTCACTCGCAATGTCTTGGGTTGGAATGAGACGCTATTAGAGTGGCTTCAGGTTTCAGGCCCGTTTCAGGCCCGTTTCAGGCCCATTTCAGGACTGTTTCAGGACTATTTCATGACCGTTCCCCAATCTCTTAATACACTTTTTTGGTACTCTCAGAAGCCAAGTCTTAAAGCTGTGTGAGGCGCGTTTCAGCCTCATCTGGGGCACACATTGTGTGGCTTACAACATGTTCGAAATCACAAGATGCGCCACTCCCTAGCGCCTGATGCCACGAATTTCTTTTCGCCCATTTCTATGGTTTTTTCTACCAAGTGATATTCTGAACCAAGTGGTGCATAAGGCTACAGGTCGTTGGGAATTTTCTTCAAAAGAGAATGCTCTTTTATGCACGTGACACATCAACCGGTGAAGTCCACATGTCCGGATGTAAACTGTAGGCATCTTTTTCTTGAGCCCTTGTCACCGACGCAACAACATAGATTCCGGCTGGACCTTCATTCGCTGTTCAAAAAGCGCCGCTGGCTGCGACTGCCGAAATCTCGTTTTTTAGTGCCGCAAATCCAACCAATTCCATAAATGTCTCGCTTCCCGTCTCAGCCACAGAATCCAAGTGCAGATTCCATTCGATCGCCCCTCCACAAGCTTGAGGCCGACATTTCCAAAGACATTCAAAACCCATATTACAAAGCGTTCTCGGGCCTACAAAACACTGCCAGAGAGGAGCCTTCTGGTCGAAGAGATTCTAATTATGACTCCGAAAGCATATATTCCTTTGAGTCTGTGTCCACCACAGGAAGGCTACTAGACCGGCTCGATTTGGAAGTCGAGGACTTCGAAGATGATGAATCCTTGCGTCGGTGTGACTCGATGGCGCTGGTGAAGAGTACAGAGCGACTTTTAGACCGTTTGGGGCTAGATGAAACAGAAGACAGCGGTCTGGCGCTCTTGAAGCGACGTGAATCTCTCAACAGACCCATTCGAGCCAATTCCTCGCAGGGAATCGAGCGCATGCGCTCTGTCAATCTGAAACCACCCATCCGGAGCGCCCCTCTGTTTCTGAAGCTTCCGCTTCGTCCAGGGCCTTCAGCTATTGCTGGAAAGAAGGGTAATGCGTCTTTTGAGTCACTCAAAGGCGACGTTTATCTGCTGCAAAACCTGCTGTCATCTTTGCGCTCGATGGGCGTGGAC
Organism: Metschnikowia laotica; assembly: GCA_030563125.1. NCBI lineage: Eukaryota > Fungi > Ascomycota > Pichiomycetes > Serinales > Metschnikowiaceae > Metschnikowia > Metschnikowia laotica. The sequence goes on from JAKUBD010000104.1 coordinate 10,877, forward strand.
GACAGTCTTCATCTCTCCGACCCCCATATAGGTCACAAGCCCAACATCAATTATCCATCTGACACGCACATTGCCGAGTCTGCCAGCAATCATCCCTACAGTGTCGGCCAAGAGACTGTAACAGACGCTGATCTGGCCCATGCGCTCGAATTCCAGTCTAGTTCCCGCCTGCGTGCCTCTAGCAACGCTCAATCATTTCTGCAAATGCCCAATCCCGCCTTGACTCATCCACGAATGCCTAGCAATTCTCTGTCGCACACTCGAACACCGAGCAGCTCTCTGACCCGTCAACGAGTGCCTAGCAACCCCACGGCACTGCCGCAAATGTTGGCAAATACCCGCTCCGTCTCGAACTCATCCACGCATACCTTGGAAAGCGCCACATCTTATTTTGACGCTGGCCTGAGATTTGACCGGGCCACCGAAGACGCCACAAAAAAGGCCGTCCAAATCCGGGCAGATGGAAACCACAGAGAGGCCTCATACCAGCTCCAGACACTAGCGAACAACCCCATTAATTACCCTCGTGCCATGTATCTTTATGCCAAAGCTCTAAGATTAGGCCAGGGTGTCAAATTGAGCGAGGTGCAAAGCGTTCGCTGGCTCTGTCGGTGCATCTTGTCTTCTTCCATGCTTGAAAGCATGGAAACAGATGACCCAAAATTCAAAGACTACATCACGCATCTCTCTAATCTACTGCAGGATGCGTTGTTCTCCATGACAGTCAAAACCATCCCGGTCGAATCCGAGGACCCAATTGAATTGTATTCCTACTTCCAAGAGCTCGGGCAGAACCAGATCAGCCGGTACACCAAGCTCAATGAAGCTGATAAAAATGTATTGGGCGGAGCGTTCTACTCTCTTGGAATGTTCTTGCTCACCGGCCAGGGCGTCAGCAAAGATGAGCAAACTGGCCGGCGTCTTCTCGCCAGGTCAGCTGCATTAGCTTATGGACATGCCATGACAAAGCTCGGCGAACTATGGTGTAACAAGTCCAAGTACTTCAAAAAGGACTTCCACACAGCGTCAGCGTGGTTGCGGCTCGGTGAGTTGTTTGGATTGAAGGACATGGGAAACAGTTGGATCTATAAGGCCAAGTACATGGAAAAGAAGAAAAAGTGAATAAGATGATCACCTGAGTGTATCGAACTGAAGCGAGAAGCTGGCGCCTCCTTTTATCTCCGGTCCACATATGGCGATGAATTCTTGCAAGCAACGATATAGGAAAGCAAAGGCTTCCCAAATACCCGAGTACATACCTAAAGGAAGAAAATACTTCTCTGACTGAATGTGCAGGCTGCTGGTTTGTTTTGAAGGCTTACTTGAGCGGGCTTGCCAACTTTTGGGGAACACTGTCGCGGTCGGAGGGCTGTTGTTGTAGAATGTCTGTGAGATAACGAAGCTGTCCTCCATTTTCAGATAAAGCAGAAGCATCTCCGCCTGTAGGCTATGATTTTTGTCATGGGAATTTTGAGAATTCTGTGGATCCTCCACTGATAGCTGATAAAGCCGAATGATATGCTTGAGCGTCACGGCCCGAATAGAGTGGAGAAGACCAACGAGGTAAGAGAAATATGCTCTTTTTCTGTCAGAAAGATTGTTCTTCTTGACAAAGCGCTTGATACGAAGCGTTAAGTTGGGAATCTCGGCGTACAATGCGAGCCAGCGCTTTTCTGCAACGATAGGACTTCGAGACGGTCTTTCTGCATCATGGCTAGCAAAAGTACATAGAACCAAGTCGAAATGGAGAAGTATACCGAGAAGAGGCTGAACTTTAGCCTCCTTGTCAATCCTTCGCTGGAGCATGTGGATGGCACGGGCCGCAGCACGACACACAGCCGGTTGTTCGTCCCCGGCCTTCTGGTCTTCCTCGGGTGCGGCTGAAAGTTTTGAAGTATCTTGTCTGTTTGCAGGTTCGGCCCTTCTTAAAGAGTCCGGCTCAGCCTTTACTTTGGTAGGTGAGCCAAGGCTCCGAGCGTTATTCTCCGGCTGAATGCCCAAGCCATGTAGTTTCGTGGGAGAGTCCGAAGCGCATACATTGCGGTAACGAGCCACATTACTTTTGAATCCAATGCGGACCAAGAAACGAGGCTTGATATCTCTCGACTTGTCGACCCATCGGACATGCACTGCCCGCGGAGGCTTGTCCAGCGCCGGTCTTTCAGTGTATTTAGGGGTTTCCAGCGCCTCATGCCTGTTCAGCTTGTGTGAAGATTGGGGGCGATCTCCAGCGCTCGATCTTGCACTCTTTTGGTCCGAGAGATGAGGCAATTCTTGATAAAGACTCGGAAGCGTCGGTGAAAGAAGTGAAATGGGAAGTGATTCGTAATCGGAGTCGTTTTGGACCGCGGAACTGAGGGGGTCCAATGGTGGTAGAGGAGGGCCAAACAGCGCCGGAAGTGTAGGCGAGAGTAGCGGCGGGAGTCGGCCGGTTGTGGAGTAGCTTGAAATCATGTCATCCAAAATCCATTTGGGATTTGCTTTCGGGGAAGCGATGGGGGAGGCTGTGGCCGGAGTTGGGGCTGGAGCAGCTGCAAGTGCCGGAGATGCCACAAAAGGAGATGCTGTTCGAAGGCGTTTGCGGAGCTGACTTCTGCGAGCCGGGCGGGTCTCTGACTTGGACTGGTCCTGGAAAATGGCGGATTTCATCAATAGTGCTGAGGTCAGGTAAATAGGAGCAGAGGAAGCGGAAGAGGAATTGCGGTGGAACAGGGTCGAGACAGGAATGGGACAGGGACGAAACGGATTTGAAACGAGGTAATAACACAGCTCAGCAATAGTAAAATACGACAGAGCCAAAGCCAACACGGTGCACAAGTAAATCGTGCGGATGGCCACGCAACAACACGAGTACCGTTGATGTTTTGGAGCGCGCGTTGCGGCTCGCGGGAGCGCATCACCAACGTGGAGTGTGTGTGCGGGCGCCCAGCGGCAGCAGACGCTTTTGGTGAAACACGGATGGAAATTGCATGAAACCCTTCCGCTTCGAGACTTAGCTACTTCTGAAACGCTCCCGAAACTTTTTTGAAACCTTCCTGAAGCCTGCGTGAAACCCGCCCGCGTTCCTCTCCTTTTGCATCATCGCTACTCTTCGCCAACCACCTTTCGTCCTTCCCAACAATACCCACATCCCAATGGGCACATATAACGAAGTCCAGGCCACCAGCTTTGGCTCAAGAAAGGCAAAAGCAGAAAAAAAGAACAAGCGGGCCACCCGTACATCGCAAACACATTCTTCGGCTATTCCCCAAACCCAGCCAGCCTCAAGAGCCTCCCACCAAGGAGCAGCAGCCGCATGGCCACCGGCGCTACAGGACTTTGTCAACCGTTCGTTTGAAAAAGCTGAGACGTTACAGCCGCCCGAAAAAGCACTTTTCAACTCCCAAATTCAGTCCCTCATTTATACGGCGGCCCGCGAGAATAAAGTGTGGACAAATGACTGGACCGCCCAAGCTTTGCCTGTTTTTGACGGCGGAGGACCCTTGGCTTTGCATCAGGATATTCCCCAGCCGTCACCTCTACGCCACGACATCCCAAGGGCGACCAGTGGCAGCTACGATTCGGGCGAAAGAAAGCGCCAACGAGCGGCTCGTTTCAACACCAATAATGGACATCGGCCGGCCAGTCCTTCGCCAGGCTTGCTGGCGCCAGCTTCTAAGGAGATAATAGGTACACTGACTGATTTGGAGAAGCGCTATCTCCGGCTCACATCGGAACCGGATCCAGCGGTGGTACGGCCCGAACATGTGCTCCGCAAGTGCCTTCCATACGTGGTTAACAAATTCCAAACGTCTAGAAGCCAGTACTCGTACATCAACGATCAGCTCAAGGCAATCCGCCAGGATTTAACCGTGCAACACATCAAGAACGACCTAGCCATCGATGTCTACGAGACCCACGGCCGCATCGCTATCGACAACAATGACTTAGGGGAATTCAACCAGTGTCAGGCGCAGTTGAAGCATTTGTACGCGTTGCGCTCAGATAAGGCCTTTTACAAGCTCACTTACGAGTTCACATGCTATCGTGTGCTTTATCTTCTTATCACGGGCAATCATCCGGAAATCAATCTCATTCGTATGGAACTTTTGGACGCTGACGTCGCCACTCCTGTGTCTCTGCTGACCGTCTATGGTGTGCATCGCCAGTGTGTCTACCGAGCTCTTGCTCTCCAGCAGCAGCTTGTTTTGAGCGACTTCCACGGGTTTTTCGAGTCGTATCGCTGGTTCCGCCTGCTCAAAGACGTTCCATGTGCATTCCACCTCGTGGACCACTTCATAGCGACCAAACAGCGTATTTTGTCGCTCAACACCATGTGCAAGGCATTCAAACAGCTTCCTGATGCGTATATAGCGCAGGTGCTTGCTCTTCCTGATGCGGAAACATTTTGGAAAGATTTTCAGCTCGAGCTGTATGTCTCTGAGGGCAACTTCGATTGCGCAGCCGCAAGACCGTATTTAGCACGGTTTGTGGAGCAGGGAAACTTCAAAAAGGTCGACATCAAGGGCCAGGTGTGAAGCGTGCCGAGCTCTGCTATAGATTTTTTGGGCCCACACTCGGCAACCCGTACGGCATCATCAGAATGCCAGTGTAATTGCCATCAATGCAAAGTTGTTTCTCTGCGCCTCGTCGGTGCTGTTCATGTAATGCTGAATGCGCTCGGTGAGCTTGGCGTCGCCCAAAATGTGTGCATCTTCCACAGAAGGTCCGAGATCCACGGGACCTGTGCGGCGGCCATCCAACTCGTACAAATGGTTGTCTGAACCCTTCGCGTACGCGATGAAGTGAAATTCTACGGCATCCAGCGCCGCAGGTGCCTCTGTTTGGCCCTGGGCCCCATAATTGGAGTCCAAGTTGATCATTTGCTCGAGCAGCTCCACAAGCTTGGCGTTTTCCTCTGGCGAGTCCTTGTGCACCTGCTCTAAAAGAAGCCTATTCAAAACCAGGTCCTTGACAATAAAATCCAGCGGAATGTTGGCCAAAATGTGGAGAAGAGCATAAAGCCCGCAGCCGTTGCCAATTGTTTGCTTGAACCACTGAACATGTTTCAGAACATTCGAGGAGGCGGCGTCCTCGGCCTTGCGGCGCTCTTCATACGAGTCTGTGATTGGAAACAACATAATAAGGCCCATGACGGGCTGGGGAAGAAAAGCAAGGAGATCAGGGTCTGTGAGGGAGTAAACATCCTGGAATTGAAGCACCGGCGAAAGCCCGATTTTGTGGGCGAGCGAATTGAAGACTTCTGGATTAGACTCGAGCGGAATCACGCGTTTCAGGCCAGACATGGTTGTGTGGTAGGCTTTTGGGTGGGGTTGGGCGCAGAAGATATTGGTGATCGGTCACGTGCACCGCGCACCCCGCGTGTGGTGCAGTGCGGCTACAGACGAAGGGGCTCTTGCGTTGAGATGGCTTTCTGCAACGGTATCTTCCTTTTTTTTCACCGCTTTTCAAACGGCAGGTGTCTGCCTGTTCCACGCAAATCCCGTCTGCCGCTCGTGTACCCCAGCGAGTCATTTTCGACGTGACATGGCGATGCAGCCCTGCTCCTACTATTTCTTACTAATTCCTGCTCTGCTATTGGCTGTGGGTGCAGCAGTGGAGTTTTCGTGGGATATCTGTTCTTTCAGTCCCCAGAAGGGCCAGTATGCTCGCAGTTTTCTAGCGTGTCAGCTCCTTATCTGGGTTTTTCGATTTGCTGCTGTTGTCCGCAGTTTTTCCGCCGGTGTTGTTGTGTACAAGGGCCGATTGGCCGAGTCTCCGCCTCAGAGCTTCACCGACAAGATCGCCATGCCAGTTGCCGAAGAATTGGCCAAATTGGCTCTTGCTGTGTTTGTTTGTCGAGTCGTGGCTACGGATGGTTCCCTGTTTGGCGGCCATATGATTGTTGTGGCCGTGGTGTATTCGGCCAACAGGATCTTGAGCAATCTCATACTTTATTCGCCTTTGGACTATAGCAGTCGCTACGGCAGGTTTCTCCGACTCTACGAGAAGTATGAGAACAATAGCGAAATCTCTTCCAAGAATGCCCGCCGTACGCCGTCAGCGGTCTCCAGGTTTTCTGGTGATTCTAGAACCACATTCTTGTCTGCTCCGTCTGACGAGTCGCAGTCGCAGCCGCAGCTATCTGAGGAATCGGAAGCTCCAGTGTTTCACTTTGTGTCCTTCGGCTCTCGTGCTGCTTTGAACATGCCGCTGGTCGGTTCCGCTTCCTCGATTGCGGATTCTCGAAGCTTCGACCTCCGGTATCTGGTGTCACCCAAAAACACCATGCACAAGCTGTACGAATTCGACAACAATAGCGAAGATGGTGACAACCTCTGTGCCGACGAGACCCTTGGTGATATTGACAACATCTGCGACATCGACGACCTTAGCGGTAGCGACGACGAGTTCACGCTGCCCTTCGTGGGTCCCTCCACCAAGTGCCCGACATTTGCAGACGATCCTGCTCCAGACAGTCAGGAATCGTCCTTCCGCACTGGATTTTGCGAGAAACAGCCCCTCCTGCTCGGGCTCAAACTGTTTCACGGCGCTGAATTTGCGCCTCCCGAATCCACCCCGTGGTGGCGATGGTTTGCATGGGCTCTTCCATTTCTGGAAACACCAGAACCGCCTCGGGTTGCCGCAGGTGCTGAGAGGGCCTCCATTCGAAAACAATTATCCACATACTCGCTCGCTAGCGATATCGTGTCGCTCAAATCCGGCCGTTCGTGGGCTCGGCTGCTGTACGGCACCATTGACCTCGAAAGCCAGATGATCAAGGTGTTGCGGCCGCTGGTGTGTAACAGCCACCGCTACTTTGACTTCGCCCGTTTTGCCAACGCGTGCCTTGATTTTTGGTCAACCGATGTCCGTCTTGTATCATGTCTGATCGACCCGGCGTTTCGCCGATTCGGCGTGCCAATTCCTAGCTTGTCTGTGGCCATGATGGTAATCATGCAAGCCAGCACTGTGATGTGGCAATTCGGATCGGTTCTTGCCGCTGGTGCTGTGCTTGCTCTGCCTGTAGCTGGGGCTGGGGCTTTTTTCGCCTGCTTGTGTGTGGTGAAACTTTTTTCCACCAACTATCTCCACAGCCAAAGCTCGATTTCGTACCAGCAGGCATTTTGTGCTGAGCTAATGCTAAATTCTGGTGTGTTCTGGGTAGCACGGCAGTTGGCGGCTCGCTAAACAGTATCCTGACGAACATATATTTTCCACCACTCCCAGTGCTCCTGAGAGTGTTCTTTTGGAATTGCTGGCGGTCCGCTTGTACCATCAGATGTTCTCTTTGGCAACATCGACAGACTCGCCTTTGCCGTCCACATAAGCTTGCCCAAGTCAATTAATGCTTGAGCTACTCCTGTCAATATCCTCGATACACTCGAAAATGGCCTCAAGCAAATTGAACATTTCAAATGAATCACTTCTTGGCGTCGCTATCCCTGTGGGACCCTAGCACGGCAGCTGTTTCGGCAAAGCTTACCCAAGAATACTACAACTTGTCTAATCCTTCACAGCATCTTTATCATCATTACAATCTCACTGCCATGATTCACTAATCCTGTAGTTAGTTTTGTGTTTGGTGTATGCGATGGTGACAAGAGCACCTTGTGTTTCAAAGTCCCACCATTAAAGAACTCTTATATCGCAGCTTTCATCCTGTCTCCTCATGGAGGTTAATTGTCTGTGCTTATCTCGATTTTGTATTTGTAAGCATTAATGTTATACATTCCTCTCGTTTCTGCCTGTCCATTCCAGATCTCGTCACTGTTTATTAGACTATGCACCGACACCAGCCCCAAAGCCGCCGGCGCCTCTATGAATAAATAAAGTGGCTCAAGCCCGACCGAATTTCTCCGCCAAAAAACTCTCGTTGGTGAACGTAAAGCCTGCAACATGCAAAACATCTTCGGTAAGACCCGGCGCCTGCACCGGCGGAGGAGTGAATGCCATGGATGTGAACTCCTCGTCAAAGTTCTCGGCCAAAACAGGGTCGGTGATGACCGGGAGAATGGGCGGCAAAGCGGTGGTGGATATTTCCGGCTCTAAAAGAGACCAATCGACGTAACGAAAGAATCGGTGCAGCTTTAGCCGGTCAAAATCACCATCCACGTCGATCCGCTTGGCTGGGTTCGGCTGGAGAAGCTTGCGGAGAAGATCCTTGGCATCCAACGAAAGGTAGAATGGGAATTTGAGGTACTTTTTCGAGTGCACAACCTTATCCATGATTTTTTCGTTTGTGTGGCCTGTAAATGGTGGGGCGCCAGTGAGCATGTCGTAAGCGACGCATCCAAGCGACCACCAGTCGACGCTGAAGTCGTATTCTTCGCCCTTGATGACCTCGGGCGCCATGTACTGCGCCGTGCCAATCATGGAGTGTGTCGAGCCGTCGCTCTGGGCAGAAATCTTGGAAAGCCCGAAATCCGTGAGCACCAAGTTGCCGTGAGCATTGAGCATGCAGTTTTCCGGCTTCAAGTCCCGATAGATCACCTTCAAGTGCAAGTGGAGGTAGCGGAGCGCCAACACGATCTGCGCTATGTAGAATGCCGCGTCCTTTTCGCTCAAATAACGTTGCTGTGCCAAATGGTGGAACACCTCTCCGCCATCCAAGTATTCCAAGATCAAATAAACCTTGTTCTGGTCCTGAAACGCGTAGTATAGCTTGACGATGTTGGGGTGGTTGACTTTTTCTAGAATGCTTTTCTCGTTCAACGTGCGCTCGTAGTTTTTCTTGTGGATCTCGTTGGTTTCGTTGATGATCAACGATGCCTTGCGTAGTTGCTTCTGTGCAAAGAGCCGGCCGGTGCTTCGCTCCCGAACAAGAAGAACCTTGCCGTACGAACCCTGCCCAAGCACCTTGAGTGGTTCGAAGTCCGCCAATTTGGGCCGGTACCGCAGCTTGTTAAGCGTAGACGACACAAACGATTCGTGGATGTCCACTTCGTAGGAAGATGAGTATTTGGACACTGAGCTGCGCCGCCGCGACATCATTGGAATGGGCCGGGACATGAGGTCCGCCACTGTATCGCTGCCAGATACCAGGTCAGAGTCCAGCAATTCTTGGGTGTTTTCATTGAGCGGGATGTTTATTAGCGGAGTATCGGCTCCACCATTGGCGCTTGCGGTTTTCGGATCGGGCGACTCGGCCGCGCTATCTTCGTCGAGTAATCGATAGTTCAAGCGCGACATTCCGGCCACCAAATCGGCCTCATATGCATCCATGGCGAAAATTTCAGCCATATCGAAGGCTGTAGCACAGGAAAGATGGACCTGAAGATGTGCACTCAACGCACGAGGCCTGGTGTGGTGCTGCAGTTGCAGGAGCGCGCATAAAGAAGTTCATCTTTCGAGGACCAGGGGCAACCACGGAACAAACGGAGACAAGCAGATACAGAAAGAAAGAAAGATTGTAGCATCTTCATGTCTACTACGATCCACCTTGTGTTGGGGAAGTCGCCATTATTCCCAGCATGGATACTATTATTACTATACGAATGAGACCCTCTCAAAGTGCCCGGCGCCGCGCCAACCCATCTACCCGTAGACGAATTTTTGACTGGCAGGCTATGTAGTCCATCATGAATGTCTTGAAACTGTCGTCAAGCGTCAGCTCCCCGCCAAAGCCAATGCGCATGTCTTGCCGATGCTTGGGCATGAGAGACATTGACATATTATCGGAAGCGTAGCCGTAATCGCGAACTAGTTTGTCCTCCACTGCCATCAAGAGTTCGTCCACACTTTGTAGCTTGTCCTTGTTCACTTTCATGCTCAATGACTGGTCTTCAAGCGGAAGAACGATTTTGAGCTTGAGGTTCTTTTCTGACGTGCTGCGTGTGACTTTGTCTTTCTTGTATAGGACATTCTTGGTACTCGAGGACGATTTGCTATGCACTTGGCTCTCGGAGCCCCCGGGCTGGGTTGCTGTGCATGGAGACGGCGTTCGTGGAAGCCTTTGTCTTGGGCCATTAGACCCTTTTACCCGCTGTACCAGAAGTACGGCTCTATCATGGCTATCCAGCACAGCATTTGACGTTTCAAATGTATTCGTTGACCGGTTGTGTGTTTGGCTTTGGGTAGGAGTTTGGGTAGGCGTTTGGCAATCGGAAAGGCGGGACCTGGGCCGTTGAGACTTAACGGATTCAGAACCATCTACTGCCGTATCATTGTTCCACGGTGAAGCTTGATCCCTTGTGGCATTTTTGCTCATAATACTGTCTGTAAAGGAGTTTCTCCATGACACAGGGCTATCTGGGACGCTATCGAAGACGGAATTTCTCACCTGAATGGAAGCCAGGTAACGTGCTGAGGAAGGGGACCCTTCGGAAAACATTTGTATACTAGCTGAAGGAGGAAGGTGCTGTAGTATTCTTATGGCGAATAGCCCAATACGAGGAAACTTTAGTGAGGTAGAATTGAAAACCAAAGGAAAGAATAGTGGTATTGCCACGTAAACCAAAAAGTTGCAAGGGAAGCGGTGCAAAAAACGATCGTAGACAAAGATGAAATAAAGAGTGGTGGGTGGTTCGATTGGAAGGCGCAATGGATTTGAACTTTCTTTTGATGAAAAGATAGCGCGTGGCTGTATCAAGAACCTTGCCAGCAGGCACTCGCTGGATAGCAATATGGAGGTCTTGCGTTTGACGCATATGCAAGGAAGCCCAAGCTGCATGGATGTCTATGGCGCTTTTCACACCGAAACAGATAGTTCGACATATAAAATGAGCTGGAAGATGCGAAAACCCTGGAGAGCTACTCACATCAGGCCGAAAACTGAAGGCTCAGATAATCACATATTCAACTTCTTCCAAAGACCCCAACGCAGCGGCCACGTCACGGGAGC
>JAKUBD010000105.1:0-21665 GCA_030563125.1 Metschnikowia laotica
GTGCTCTTCCGATCTGCAAAGTAGTCGAGCACATTGCCGGTGTGGAGGCCGAATTGCTGGATCCACTCGGGCGATTTCCATTGGATCTCGTCCAACGGTTCGGAGCTCATGATGTGGTGCGGGAAAGCTGAAGAAACGAGCGTTCTAAGAGAGCGGCGGAAAGCGCAGTGCTGGAAATCGGCGCGGTGTGGCTTCCGTGGTCTGGAGTGTTAATGGAAGTCGAAGACCCTTGGAACGGCTGGACAGCGTGATGTCAGTAATGTGATGGAGGTGATGCTATCGAGTGTGAAGCGCGCGCGCTATGTCTCCAGATGGACCAGATTGCTTCTATAACCCATGTGGCCATTGGCCGCTACACTCACTATTTACAGCCACGACAAGAAGCGGCCGCTAGTTCTGCAGCAGAGAGTCTAGGCCGCCACCTACATCGCCCGCCGCCTGGGTGTACTCATCAAGCTGGCGCCGCAACCAGGCCGCTTCCTCGGCCATCTCCGCCTCACCGCGCGGGTGACGCTGGTCGTCTGGAATGGAAACGAACCCCGGCGATTGCTGGAAGCGCTTTTTGCGCTCGAAAAAGTCCTCGTAGGCCGCAGCCAAATCGAGCCGCTCAATCTGGCGGTGCATGCTGTCTCCTTTGTGATCCAGCTTGTAACGAGGAATGATGTGCGTGTGGAGGTGAGGCACGGACTGGCCGGATTCCGGGCCGTCTTGGATCGCCAAATTGAGCGAGTCGGCCTTGTACGTTTCAGATATGAAACGCTGGATCAACTGCAACGAATCCATGTAGTCTCGAGACTCCTGAGGGGTCAAATCGCCGAATCGAAGCACGCTGGTGCGAAGCGGCACCACCAAAACGTGGCCCGGCACGAGCGGCTTGAGGTTGACCAAGGCGTACGTGAATTTGGACTTGAAAAAGACCTGCTTGTCCACTGCAAACTTGTGGAAAAGAACGGATTCCGACGGCATGGTAGGAAGAGTGGCTTTGGTGTGGCGGTGATAAGCGCACTCAAGGCTACATGAGGTGCACAGCAGAATGTACGGGTGTGCCATAAGGAGCCCAATGATTCGTTTATATCTATCAATCTATTTATTTGTTGACCTTGCCAAAGTACTCCTTGGATTGAGCAACGTCTGGCTTGATGGTCTCAGACCCCTTTTGCCAGTTGGCTGGGCAAACCTCACCGTACTTCTCGGTGAATTGGAAGGCCTCAACCAATCTCAAAGACTCCTCGACGGATCTACCGACAGGCAAGTCGTTGATGGTGATTTGTCTCAAGGTACCCTTAGGGTCAATCAAGAAGATACCTCTCAATGCAACACCCTCCTCCTCGATCAACACACCGTAGTCCTTGGACAAGGAGTGGTTGGTGTCGGCAAGCAATGGAATGTCGACAGGGCCCAAGCCACCGTCCTTTCTGGCAACGTTGGTCCAGGCCAACAAGGAGTACTCAGAGTCGGTGGAGGCAAACAAGACCTCGGTGTCCTTGTCAGCGAATTGCTTGACGGCGTCGGAGTAGGCGACGATTTCGGTGGGGCAAACAAAGGTGAAAGCCAATGGGATGAAGGCCAACAAGACCCACTTGCCCTTGTATTGTTCCAAGGAAACCTCCTCGAACATACCGTTGACGACGGCGGTCTTCTTGAAAGATGGAGCTGGCTTTTGGATGATGGCGACCATTGTGTGATGTGTTATGTGTGATGAATAATAGTGAAATTGACGGTGGGGGACAATTCGCAGGTATTTATACCGTTACAATTTAGTAAGCGAAGCATCTAGACGTCCGCTCATTTTCCCAATCCGGCCATCGGGAGCGGCCTCATGCAGTCCACCCGAGGGTGGAGCGAGATCTCGCCAACCCACCTCTTAGTAATGATCGGCCCAGAACCGACCAGAATCCGCCGGTGACAAACTGCAAAACTTACTCAGCTTACGTGTGTGTTGGGCTGTTTTAGAAGCCGCCGGGCATTTGCCCGCTGAAGCCTCCAATGGCTCGGATTTTGCTTATTCTAGCACCGGATCTTTTCCAGCGCCACACTTTTTTTCGCCGCGACGCCTGTGTGGCGTTCTTTTTGCGGTGCCGAGGGGGGGAGCGTGGGCCCTTGATACTCGGAATTCTTATCAATATCCTAGGTGCAGGCCATCACCGCTGCAGTATTCAGGTGGGATATAGTTCCATGTGAGCACGGCCGATTGCTCTATCGAACGGTCGGATTGGTTCAGATTGGTTCAGATTAGTTCGGATTAGTTCGGATTTCGGCTCGGCCCGCTTGTTGTTCCCAGCACCGCCACTGCTCACGACCGGGCTACAGAGATGACACAGCCGGAACTCCCACTTCCGGACCTCGTGGGTCGGGACTCGTGCCTGTCATTGTTCTGGCGCGCTGTGAGTGTTGCATGGCAGGCAGACCGGGGCCGGCATTAGAAACCGCGCTGCCCCCAAAGTTTCGCCAGCGCCGGCCAAACGCGCCACGTCGCATGTAGGCGTGCACGTGCAACCGAGCACGTGAGTATCAGCACGTGAACACATGGTACACTCAACTCTCGAGCCCACGCTGGCACCAGAAGGAACAGTGATGGAGAAATTCGGATTTCACAAAGTGACCAACAGCCCCAAGCCGGGTAACGCGGCAATTACCCACAACCAGCCCACCAGAGATGTGCCACCCGTGCCGTACTTGAAAAAACAGCTCAAAATCGACATTGCCCCCTCCAATCTGGTGGCCTTGGCCAACCTTGTTGCCGTGAGTGCTGCGGACTTCCCTGAGCTCCGAGACAGAGACAACATCATCATAGACTCGGAGTTTGTCTACGGAATCATCAAAGATCCATCGATGAAGCCGGGCACCATCGGATTGGCCGGCAACCTTCGTCAGTGGTGCAAAACGTCTTTGGGTCAAACGGTTGTGGTCGAGTCTTACAACATCTTCGATAAGAGCGAAGATAACACTCACTACCTCGGAGAAGTTGACTTTCTCGTGGACTTCAGAAACCCTTCCAAGGCTGGTCCTGCCACTCTCAACGAGGAAGACCTCATTAACGTGTTCCTCAGCAATTATGAAAACCAGATCTTACAGCCAACACAGCCGGTGGTGATGGACTATAAGGGAAAAATCCTTTCCATTTTTGTGTTTGCCACTCAGGTGATCAACTTGAGCCAGATCGGACAAGCGACTCGTGAAATGTCGCAAGATATTTCCATCAAGGGCATTTTGATGAAGGGCGGAACGTCGCTCAATTTCTTCCCCACAGAAAACTCCCTCATCAAGTTGGAAAAGAAAAAGGGCGGCAAGAGCTCAGCCATGATCAATAAGCCCAGGGCCAACCCGATCATTAACCCGGATTTCAAGTTGGAGAACATCGGAATTGGTGGTTTGGACAACGAGTTCCAGCAGATTTTCCGTAGAGCTTTTGCTTCCCGGATCATCTCCCCTGATTTGGTGGACAAATTAGGCTTGCGCCACGTCAAAGGTATGTTGCTCTATGGACCCCCCGGTACAGGTAAGACGTTGATTGCACGTCAAATTGGTAAGATGTTGAACGTGAAGGAGCCCAAGGTGGTCAATGGTCCCGAGATGCTTTCTAAATACGTCGGCTCCTCCGAAGAAAACATCAGAAACCTTTTCAAGGATGCCGAAGCAGAGTATAAAGCCAAGGGAGAGAACTCCCAGTTGCACATCATCATCTTTGATGAATTGGACTCTGTTTTCAAGCAAAGAGGAGGAGGCAGAAGTGACGGTACCGGTGTGGGTGACAATGTGGTCAACCAGCTTTTAGCCAAGATGGATGGTGTGGAACAGCTCAACAATATCTTAATCATCGGTATGACCAACAGATTGGACTTAATTGACAATGCGTTGTTGCGTCCCGGTCGTTTCGAGATCCAAATTGAGATTGCGCTTCCCGACGAGAAGGGGCGTAAGGATATTTTGTTGATCCACACGAAGAAAATGGCCGACAACGACATTTTGGCCGCTGACGTGGACTTTGACCAGCTAGCAGCCCTCACAAAGAACTTCACAGGCGCTGAATTGGAAGGTTTGTGTAACTCTGCATCTTCTTTCGCCATCAACAAATTCACTAAGAGTGAGAACATTGCGAAAGTCGATGAGAGCATTGCCAAAATGAAGTTGAGCATGAACGACTTTCTTCTCGCCTTGAACGAAATCAAACCAGCGTTTGGTGTCAACGAGGAAGACTTGAACCTGAACTTCCCTTATGGAATCATCGAGTACAACAAGAAAATCCATGTTGTGTTCGAGCAACTCAGATCGTTTATTGAACAAGTCAAGCTTTCCGATACCGAGCGTCTTATCAGTGTGTTGTTGCATGGCGAACCGGGTGTTGGAAAAACAGCCATCGCTTCGATGTTAGCATTGAACTCCCAGTTTCCCTTCATCAAGATGTTGAGCGCCGAGAGCTTGGTGGGAATGAGTGAACCCATGAAAATGTCCACCATCGACAATGTTTTCAGAGACGTATACAAGTCCCCTTTGAACATTCTTGTCATCGACAAGATCGAGACCCTCATAAACTATGTTCCGATCGGCCCCCGGTTTTCGAACGAAATCTTGCAAATGTTGATTGTCAACTTGAACAAGAAGCCACCCAATGGCAGAAGGTTGCTTATAATCGGAACCACGTCGCAGTACTCAGCGTTGAAAAACATGAGCTTGGTGCAAAACTTCACGAAGACCATTGAGTTGAAGAAGGTGACCCAGGTTGAGGAAGTCGCCATTGTCATGGACCAATTGAATTACATGGATGCCCGTCTGCGCCAGGAAATTCTTCACCAGATCACCGCTGTTGGCGACGGTACAATTGACCTCAGTATCAAGAAGTTGATCCAAGTATTGATGAACTGCAAGTACTTGAAGGCTGACGTGAACACGGTGGTGGAAAACCTTTTGGAGGCTCAGGTTTCATGAGTGGCAGCGCCTTTCTCTTCACCCTCGCGCTAGATCGTAAGTTTAAAACGGAAGAGTCAATTCTACAGCCGCTTTGTGATATAAAAGTGATGAAGAAAAAAAGATTTTTTTTAAAAAAAAAAAAAAAAAAAAAAAAAAACATGTAGGTTTTACGAGGTACTCGGAGAGCTTCAGGTCTTTTCTCACTTGCACCAACGAATGGGGCGGTAGATGGATTATATATAGAAAATGAGATTATACCAAAAAGGATAATGGTCACGATTCTGCAGACCCGCAACACGTATGGGACCTCTGAGTAAAAAAAAGAAAAAAAAAAAAAAAAATTAAGGAAAAAAAAAAACAAAAAAAAAACAAAAAATCGTGGAGCGTTGGCTGCTGCAAAGGCGTGCAATGCGCCGCATGCTGCGAGACCTAAAACAAGCGGGACTTTGCAGCCAAATTCGCGGGTGCAAGCTGCAGCTGCGCTACTCCCCACTATCGAGGCACATATGAAACAAGCAATATGCAAAGAACTTGGAGTTCGGAGCTCCTCGCAAGCCCCGAATATGCATTTACGGGCGGGCGCTCACCGAATCTCAGATCGAATAGATTGGGGCTCGAGCAGTAAAGGCTATCTTCAGAAAAATAAGTGCCGAACCTGGTCCGGTTGACGGAAAGGACCGAAATTAGCTTTTGAAAGAAGGGGTTGAATCAGTCCATCTAAATAACATAGCGGCATATTTGGCGCTCCCTGCTGCACGGCGGCGGATATGGCGTCAAGCAAAAGAAACGGGGCAGCACGGCGATGCAACGCAGAAGCACGCAACACTGAAGCTTCGACTTCCGGATAAAAAAATAAACAAAAAGAATACGTGTTTTCCTCCATAATGTCACCGGTACTGGGGGTAGACGCGTCTTGTTGAAATGGATTGTTTCACCCTAAAAAAGACCTGGACATCACTTTGATCTGGTGTAGTTATATGATGGCCCGTGATTCCTACTTGTCTTTCTGGCATTCGTGAGTTGTCCCACCAGCGAAGACGTCTCTTCTGTAATTTCTGCAAGTTTGCTTTCTAAAAAACTCCAAGAGTCCCCGCGATGTCTTGCAAGATTGGCTCGAATACGGGGTTGTCGTCACCCATCTACTTTCGCTCGGCGTCTCCAATCCAAACGGAGGCAATCTGGAGTTTTTCCTCCGAAGGATACAGAACGCAAGAAGGCTTGGTGTGTCCAAAAGATATTCTTTCTGAGCAGGTGTTGACCTCCAGCACACCTTGCCCGGTGATGATACAAACGGAGGACTTCATGCTGATCATTGAACAAAAAACGGATATGTTTCTTCCCCTGGACAACATTATACCCGTCACACCATGCTCGCCACAGCTTGGCGTGGGACTGACATTTGACAGCTCGTTTTTAGATGAAACATTTGACTTTGCTCTTGACAAAGAAAGTTCACCCGAATTTCTCTTTGATGCTTCGCTCGTTCCTTGTCTCACGCCGCCGCAAAGTAGAGACCGGTGCATCAAAAAGTCATATGGAAAGAAGAAGGGAGCCAAAACCATATCTCGCGCTCGCACTAGTGTGGATCTCGAGCGCCAGGCGCAAGAAATACCACGACTTAAGGCTAAACAAACCTACTTCACCCCAGGAAAGAGGGGGAGAAAAAAGCTGCTTAAAGTGCACCTCAAATTCGACAAATACAAAACGTTTCTTCAGGTTGTCGAGAGAAGTGGCCCCAACAAAGAATACAAGCTCCCCGTATTCACATCCTTGTTGCCCTTCGACACCATGAAAGAAGCGCGGCATTACTCCACCACTACACAATCACGCCCCGACAATGATGTGATTGTAATGCTGATAGGTGCTACAGATCAAGTGTCGATTAAGCGCTATGAGTCTCGTCTCACACTTAGTCAATTGGCTATCATATTGGGCTGTCAGAATTACAAGATCTCACTTGTGAAGGATATTGAAACAATCATCCTCACTATGTTCGATCAATTGTGTGGTTTCAAAATCGGCCGTTGCAGCTGGTGCAGAGGTATTTCGAGAGCAAGACGACAAGAGATGATATCTGAGGTGTACTCATTTGTCAAGCTTTACTTTCCAACATTTACCCGCGACATGGTGCAGATCATCATCAAGCGAGGTTCTTACTCGCGGACCCAAGAGTTCTTGCGGCAAAAACGAAGGAGGGCCCGGAAGCTATCAAGCAGACCTGTGTGATTTATCGTTGTTTTTACCAATCAAATACAAGAAAAAAAGAAAAAAAAATATGAGTGGTACGGGAATCGAACCCATGTCTAATGCTTGGAAGGCATTAATGCTAGCCATTACACCAACCACCCGTTTTATGAAGGATTTCAAGATTTGAGACTTATGAACATAATAACATTGTGTTTTCCATCCAGATCTTCGTTGATAAGAAGCTCTATGTCATCCCAATGAAAAGTATATGGAACCAGTCTGCAAAATTAGTTTTGACGAGATTCGGCCGGAAAGATAAGATTATGAGTAGGCGCGGCGCGCGGAATTGATCGAGTAATTTCCGCCTCCAGATTATATGACACCCAGGATTTCCGCCACGTCCTTCTTGATATCTCACACACCATAATGACAATCTCTAAACCAGTCGAGCCAATGGGCACCAAATTGGTCACGAAGTCGGGTAACCCAGTCTACATGGGTACGGGAACCGGCACCAAGTGGCAAAAAATAAAAAAGGCCAGAGACGAAGCCGTGAAGGACACATTGACAGATGAGATGGTGGAATACTTGATTTCAAGCATTGATAACGGGTTCAGACATCTCGACACAGCAGAAATCTATACGACACACCCCGAAGTCGCCGAGGCCATCAGAAAGTGCAACGTTGCACGTGAGGATCTTTTCGTCACTACGAAGTACAACCCGGGAGTGCCGAACCAGAAGGCGCTCCACAAGTCAGGAAAGGACGGGGTCGATGCAGCATTGAAAGAACTCGGAATTGAATATCTCGACTTGTATTTGGTGCACTTTCCGTTTTTCAACGAAGAGCTTTCTTTTGGTCAGACTCTTGAGGACGTATGGGCCGATTTGATAGAGGCCAAAAAGGCCGGAAAGGTGCGTTACATTGGGGTGTCGAACTTTGCACCCGAGCATTTGGAAAGATGCTTTAAGGTGGCTGGGGGCGACCCTGAGTTCTATCCACAGGTGAACCAGATCGAGTTCCATCCTTACTTGCAAGAACAGAGCGCCGGCATTGTTGAATTTTGCAAGAAACACAATATCTTGTTGGAGGCGTACGGTCCGTTGTCACCACTTTTTCGGATTGTGAAGAACGACAAGGAGGTTGTGGACCATCCGCTCTTGCCTGTGCTCGAAACTTTGGCTCAAAAATACGAGAAAACCACTGCTCAAATTTTGTTGCGGTACACTTTGCAGAAGGGACTTTTGCCTGTGACGACCTCATCGAAGTCAGAAAGACAAAGGGAGGCCCTTGCTGTTTACAACTTTGTCTTGTCGGACGAATCTGTGGCATTGATTGATTCCGAGGGCGCCAAATTCCACTTCAGAGGATTTTTCCGCAACCTGTACCACACCAAAGATGACTAATTTCGAGAATGAGTCTCTAGAGTGACGACATTTTGTCGGTCCAGTTGCAGTGTGTAAGACGTGTTGAGATGAGTGTCTGCTGGAAACTGCAGACTTGTAGTGTGAAAAAGAGACGGAGCAGAAATTAAAATAGATGGAGCAGAATTTAGAAGAGACTGAGCGGAAATTAGAAGAGACGGAGCAGAATTTAGAAGAGACGGAGCGGAAATTAGAAGAGACGGAGCAGAATTTAGAAGAGACGGAGCGGGAATTAGAAGAGGTGAAGCGGAAAACTAGAAGAGATGGAAAAAAATTAGAAGTGGATTTAGACGAGAAACTTATGGTAGATCAGAACTTGCAAGAAGAAATAGAGAGGATGCAGGGCTACGAAGAATCGGCACTAACGAGGCAAGCTGTATTTTACAATGCGCCGCTATCAGTGCCTTGTCTGCGTATCATCGCGCACATTGTGGGGTATCGCTACTACAAAATGTGTGGCCGTTACGCCTTAGGATTGGTAAGCATCGCCACACCAACAGATGACGAATGTATATTAACGGCAGCTGATTGAAGAATTGCCCCTGGCGTTTGCACGCTCTATAGCCGGCGAAGACGTCCATCCAAACGACACGGAAGCAGCTGCAGACACATCCAGCGAGTGCAATAACCAAGGCACAACAAGTTCCAGCAAGTACAACTATCGCAGCGACAACAGAAATGAAGAGGATTTTGCCAGCAACGGAAAAATCACGCTCCGTGTCACCGTCAGCGCCCCGCCTGGGACGGACAAATCCACTCGTTCCTACAACATTCCTCCCACAGCAATGGGCGCCATCGTGTACGGCCAACAGAATTCCGAGGGTCCGGCCAGCTATGTGATTGAGCAGCTGAAGTTTGGAATGCTCCCGGAATGGGCAAAGCCCCAGGATCCGCTGGCAGTCAAGCACACCTCGCCCAAAAAAGCACCGCCCCACTCGCGTGAGGTTCAACGGCTCCAGGCCAAGTACTTCAACTGCCGCAAGGAGACGTTGGCCCAAACCCAGCTGGTGTGGACGGGGCCAAGGAATCATAGCCGGTGTGTGGTGCCGATTCTGGGCTACTTCGAGTGGAAACAAACGCCCCAAGGAAAGGAGCCCTATTACGTCACTTCCGGCGACAACAGCTTGCTATATTTGGCCGGGGTCTACGCACACAATCGCCACTACGGCGGCACGGAGCTTGCGGCAGACGGCGTCTTTTTCTCGTCATTTTCCATCGTGACTGGGCCCGCCGCTGGGGAAGGTCTGAGCGACATGCAATGGCTTCACGGCCGCAAGCCAGTCTTTGTGGAGCCAAACAGCAAGGCGTGGCAGCTCTGGCTCGGTCCTGACAAGTGGAATAGTGCCATGGTGGGCACGTGCCTCGACACCGACCACAATGAGGCATACGGGCGACTTGTGTGGTACCGGGTGAATCTGCTGGTGGGCAACCCAGCTAGGAATGGACCTGAGGCGATAAAGGAGGAGCGGATTAGTCAGCCATCTATTCAGCTGTTTTTCGGCACGACAAAAAAGAAAGAACGTGACGAAGAGGATAAGAGAGTCAAAGAAGAGGAAGAGGACGGATTCGACAGAGGAAAGAGCCAGCCAAAAGACACAGGCGAAAAAGGCGAGGAAGACGAGAAGGACGGGAAAGACGGGAAAGACGAGAAAGGTGAGAAGGGCCAGAAAGCCGAGAAAGACGGGAAAGATGATCCAGTTCTTGGTGGTTCTCCAGCCAGCAGTATTGCGACCCGAGTCAAAATGGAAGATCGCGGTGTGAAGCGTGAAGTGGGCTTGTCTGGGTCCCTTGACGAGCCACGCGCAAAAGCAATAAGAAAGAAATAAGGGTATTTTCTCGAGAGATATTTTTCTGGGATAGCCTGACGCAGGATCATCTCTTTTCTGGCTATCCCAGTTGCAAATGGAGCGATGTGCGAGTACGAGAAAGAAGGAACAGAAGTAAATGGGGGAACGAAAAGAAAAAAAAAAGTAAAAAACAGAACAGGGAGAGGATGAACATGGAACCATAGGAAGTTTCCAGCCGATTCCAAGCCGACCGACATCTTCATAAAAGTGCAAACAAATGGTGCCACAGCCAAAAGGCCTCGAGCGCGGCTCGACATCAACTGGCCTTTCCTACACGAACCGATCGCACTGAGAAAAGAGAAACTGAGAAATTTTTACCATTTTCCTCTCCTTCCCCAACTTCTCTCCCACCACAATCACAAAGAATACCATGTCGGCCAACAAAGTTTGCGCCCGGGGATTCCACACATGCAGAGTTGTGGCTCAAAAAAACGCTGCCCGCTCGCTGCCCCTCTATTTGAACCCCCACAAGTGGAAAGGTTTGCCGGCTGACCGGGTGTTTGAACTCCACGAAATGAGAGTGAATGCGTTGGGAAACAAGTATGTGCCGAACGACGCCGAGAGATCGGCCATATTGTCCACGTTCGAGACGTTGAAAGGCAAACGGCCCGTGTTGGAGTATGGCTACGAGCTCGACAACTTCAAGGAAAGAGCCATGAACAACACGCCGTCGAACCTCCGTGGACTTCCTCCCAAATTGTCCAACATACGTGTTTTCGATGATGGAGCCACGCCCCACGAGAAGCGGAAAATCGAACAGCTCCACAGAATTAGTGCGTTCGAGATGCCTTTGTTGGCCAAGTACCGCCAGCCGTACGTGCCAACAGCCCCCACGGAGTCGCCTATCCAGCTCACGTTCCACACGGATTTCTCCGATGACGCCACGCCCATCAACAGAAAAGTGTCGCTTGTGGTGGAGTTGAAGGACTTGGACCTCAACGAGCAACAGGCCAAGAAATTCAAGCTTTTGTCGCGCAATAAGTACGATCACAACTACCAAAAGCTCCACTTTTCCACTGACCGGTTTCCCGAGTCTTCCCAGAACGCCCGCTGGTTGGTGGAAACGTTCAACCGTCTTTTGACCGAGTCGCGTGACCTCTCCAAGAACAGCTTCGACGACGTGCCCGTCGACACGCGTCACAGCAAGCCATTGAAGGCCAAGCCCGAATTCCCCGAGGCCTGGAAGAGACCCGAGGATGCTCCGGTCAAGAGACATCACATTGTGAGAAGATGTGTTGATGCTGTCAAACAGCGCAAGGACGAGGAGTACGTGAAGAAGATTCTGCCATGAGGCCGATGTAAATAGTTGCCAGCCGGCGCCAGTAAGAATAAAGAAATCTAGCGAAAGCCACCGGAGCCTGTAGCCGCCAGCTTGAGCCAGGCCGCCGGGCCACACGAGCCCGTACACCACCATTTGACAGAACACCAGTACACCAAAACCAAGCATCACCTGCTCAACACATCAACGGCTCCACACAGTTAACAGACTCTAACAGGCTTTACCTACACGCGTGGCCGAGTGACATTGGAGGAGACCAGTACACAGGGCTCTGATCACCCGATAGACCAAAGAAGTTTGCACGACCAACGCCCTCGCCATCATGGTGATGCATTCGGCAACGACAATCTTGGACGATATCATCGACGAGCTCCGGCTCAAATACGATTCGTTTGTGGGCCTTTTGGACGGAGATGCGGTGCGTGAAATCCCCAATCTCAACACGCTCCACAATCTACACAAGCTTTTGACTAAACTCTCCAACAACTTGCAGGCGACGGAGGAGAAAGACCAGGCGCTTCTTGAGGCCGTAAACGCACGCTTGGACGGCCCCGAAGAGGACAGGGGCAGCGACGATGAAGACGAGGCACTCGCGAACAAAATAAGCCTGGTCAAGCGCGAGTTAGAAGAGTCGGATTTGGACGACGAGTCTGTTCCGCTTGCAAAGCGGCTGAAGAATAACCAGGCGAAGAACGACGCGGAAAACGACGGAGAAGACGGCGAAAGCCATGGAAACACCCGTGACGCCGAAACCGCCGAGGCCCCCGCAGAAGCAAATGAGTCTATGGGCGCCGGAACGGCTGAGCCCAAGGATGGCCGTGTCAACTCCAAAGACGACCCTGTTCCACCCGTTCAAACCGGCTCGTACACACAAGAGAACGATACGCGGCTCAAAAACCCCAAGTCGGAGTTTGTGTGCCTGCAGACGTTGTCGTCGGCGGCCGTGGCGGAGCTTGGGCTCTTCAACGAGGAAAACAACGGGCTTGATACGCAGGGCAAGGAGTACCTCAAGAAAAAGTTCGGTGTGGCTTCGTATCCCGAGTCGGACCTACAAGACATGCTTCCGGGCCGTATTCCCGATATTGACTTCTCCAAAACCAAGGCGCCGTCCAACCAGGTGCAGTTCACCACCTACCAATCATACATCGAGTCGTTTTTTCGGCCGTTTTCGAACGACGACGTGGCGTTTGTCAACGAGAAGTTTGTCATGCCTCCGGGCCTCGAGAAGGGCTACGATCCCTTGGTCAGCCCGTACTTGGTACCTAAGCTAGGCCAGCTCTATTCCGAAAAGTGGAGCGACGAGGACGCGGCTCTCGGGTCCAAATTGGCGTCCCCATCGTTCCAGAAACCGCCGTTGGAGTCGTACAAGCCCAAAGGTGACGCAGAAGAAATCACCGACGAGCAATTGCTCTCGGAGGACGTTTCTTGCGGCCCGTTATCAAGCCGGCTTCTCTCGGCCATTCTCAGCATCCACGAGGTCAAGGATTCAGACAGTACTGGTAGCTACGGCGATGACGATGCGGACGGTGATGACCGCATGGACGAAGGTATTTCGACAGACGAGCCTGCGTCGCAGCTAAACGCCGGCGACGCCTACAAGACGATTTCAGAAGCCAGCGACTTCTACTCCATGGAGGAGAGATTGAAGCGGGAGCTCAAGTACATTGGCATTTTCATGAATGTTGGCCACAGTGACGATCTGAAGCCCAAAAAGGGCAATATCATCGACACAGACGAGTGGCTTCTCAGCAGAGAAGACGACGAGGTGTGCTCGGAGATGCGGGTGCTTCAGAGCCAGTTGAAGGGCGCCGTGGAGCGGAACAGAAAGAGAAAAAAGGCCTTGGTGCCCATCATAGAGGAACAGCTAGCCTACCAGGAGTATTGCACGATTGTGGAAGACCTAGATAAACAGGTTGACCAGGCATACACGAAGCGGCTCAAGGCCAAGAGCAAGAAGAAGAAGCAGATTAGCCAGGAGTCCGTCACCAATGCACAGCAACAGGCGGCCAACAGCGGTTTGAGATCGCTTTTGGAAAAGAGAAGCCGGTGGATTCAAAACATCGGCAAGTTGTTCAAGACGCCGGAGGTGATGAAGCGAATCCCCAGTGTTTCCGTTTTTGCTACCGAGAATCAGTCTGAAGATGAGGATGGCGAGGCAGAGGTGGACGTGGTGAATGAAAATACCTCGTGATTACGGGTCGGTAGGTGTATATACAAAATGCAGGCGATGGCAGGGCTTCGCCGGTAATCTGAGCATCTGATGGACGTAGATACCTAGAAGAGGCACTGGTAAATTGAACAGACGTGTGTGGCGCGTAGATTGACGCGTGGAGCGGGGAGTCCACTACAAGCTCATGCCGGCAGTCAACTCTTTGAGCGAGGGCAATGTTTTGCAGTTGCCCAAGGCCACCATCGAAATAGGCTTGTCCTTGAGGCGGTAGTTGGCCCAGTTGACCACATCGTCCTTGGTGATCTTCTCTACCCGCTCAAAAACGTCCTCAGGCGATAATCTGAAGCCCGTGTTGACGAGCTGGCGGCCAATATCTTCTGCCACAGCCGTGGAATCGTCCAAACCAAGCACGAGGGAGGCCTTGAGCTGCGCCTTGGACCGCTCAACCTCCTCTTCGGTAATGTTACCCGATTTCAAACGAGCCCATTCGTTCAATACCGCGTTGACAAACAACGACATGTCAGCGTTGCTATCGGCTGTGAAATACACACCCATCAATCCGGTATCGGCGTACGACGTTGTGTAAGCCATATACGAGTTAGCAAGCGGGCTGTTTGCAGGTCCACCCATGGCGGCGGTCACTGTGAGCGGCGATGGCGAGTCAGAGCCAATGCCAATGGACCGGTCCCACGAGCCAATGAGTCCGTTGGCGACCGAAGACGTGAAAAAGTCCGGCGCGGACCAGCTGACACCTTCAACTGCCAACGCCACGTGTGTGACGGGCAATGCGTCGTCCTGGATCCTTCTCTCGGCACCGTAAAACAACGGAAGATCGTGCCCATGTTGTAAGAAAGGCACATCGGACTTTTTGATGTGGCCAAAATACTGCTCAGCAAGCGTCACCAATTGTTCGTGGTCCACGCAACCCACGCCAATCAAAGCCATGCGGTCGCCCTTGTAGTTGGTGCGGATGTAGTTGACCAAATCGTTTCTGTTGATCGTTCTGATCTTCTCGCGGGGCCCCAAGATAGTTCTGCCCAAGTCTTGGCCCTTATACACGATTTCGTGAAGATGGTCAAACACTACCTCATCAAACATCTTGTCGACTTCATCACTTTCCTGGAGAATCACGGCACGCTCCTTTTCGATGGCCTGCTTTTCAAGCTTGGACTTGGTGAGCAAGTCGCTCAAAATATCCACATTTTGCTCCAAGTCCGACGCTAAGCACTTAGTGTAATAGACTGTGTTCTCCCGCGAAGTGTACGCATTAATCTGCGAGCCCAAGTCCTCCACTTCTAGTTCGAGCCCGTATTGTGAACGTTTGGACGTTCCTTTGAACGCCAAGTGCTCTAGAAAGTGGGCGGTACCACTGTTGGTTGGATGGTCTGCACGCGACCCGGCATTGATCCAAACACCGACTGTTGCAGTCTTGGTTCCGGGCATGGCCTCGCTTGCAACTGTCAATCCGTTTTTGAGCACGGATGTTTTGTAGTTGGCCGTGACGGAGGCGGCAGTGGCGGATGAGGCAGCAGTGGCCAAACTCCGTGTGTGGAGACGACCGATAGAGGTGGCAGCTCTCAACATTTCGGGGAAGGGGAAGTGTCCACGGAGATTATCAAGGGCAGATGACAAACGGCGGCAAAAGGCGTCGTTTGAATTGTTTGTGAGGAAAGGGTGATGTCCACGGGTGCTGCAGTGCTTGAACAGAAATAGCGGCTGAGACAGGGATGAAACAAAGCTGAAACGCCGAAGGAGAAATAAAGGAGTAGTGGCCGGCGAAAGGTGGCACAAGGGTTTGTCAGCGACTTGTGGATGGCCAGTGATTGTCGCACGATGGATGGGCTGGGCTCGCTCACATAAGTAGGGCCGGTGCGCGAGATCCGAGGGTAAAACACGTGACGCATTTTCTTTCGATATCCAAATCACGTGAAAGCCGGCTCTCCACAAGTATAATACATCACGTGCACAATGTACAATCGCATCACGCGCGTATGTGCACGCGACCGTCCGACGTTATCCGGGTGGCGGCGAAGGCCAGACGGACGGAATTGTTTTCAGGGATTGGTACACTTTGTACTTTTCTTCTAAGAGGGTTCAAAAGGCTACTAGCTTGTTCCGCAGCCGTTCAATTGCAACCCAAACGCTTCTAAATCGAAGCGGCATCGCAGGCCCTCGCTATCAGCGGGTGTACGGGTGTTACATCTTGGACCCGTCTCCGGCCGAGAAAAAAGAAACGAGCGAAAATTCGTGCGCTATCTTTATAAAGCATCACTGATCGCCGTCTTGATAACCCTCCCATCTTTTCTGCCATTGCAATATGAAGATCTTTGAGAGCACGCACGACTTCAACTACTCGTGGGAGCAGGTGACTGCGGCCAACTGGCAAAAATACCCCAACGAATTGTCCACCCATGTGGTGAGTGTGGACATCTTGAATAGAGAATTTGACCACACAAATAACATCCTTAAAACTGAAAGACTTATAGCTTGCAAACAACCAATTCCCAGCTGGCTCCGGGCAATCGTTGGTGGTGACGAGTACTCGTTTGTTCGGGAGATCAGTCAGGTCAATTTGAAGGACCGGGTTTTGGTGATGAAATCGACAAACATGACTATGAGCCACCTTCTCCAGGTCAAGGAGACTGTCACGTACAGCCCCGACTCCGTTTTGCCGGCAAAACGGACGAAGTTCCAGCAAGAGGCAGCCATTACGGCGTTCCTGAGCTTTTCCAGCATATGCAACAAAATGGAGGAGTGGTCGGTGGCGCGGTTTGGCCAGAACGCCAGCACGGGCCGCAAGGGCTTCGAGCTGGTTCTTCATTCACTTAGCGGCAAATGGGAGGAGTCCGGAGTGTTGGTGAAGGATGTTGGTTCGACCATCATGAAGGAAATCGACGAGGTCAACGACTTGACGCAGGAGTTGGTCACCGAGGTTTCGGAGAAGACGTCGACCATCTTGGCAGAAGTCCTGAAACTTTCGTCCTTGCAGAAATTAAACTTCTGGTCTCGGAGATGAGCGGGATTTGATGATAGACTGGCGAATCGGCCAACAATTGATGCGCTTGATCAAAACTTGATAGTGCGCCAAGTTGCCCGAGCAACACGCCACTGGTCGGTGCCACCTCACACGTAGAATAGAGGCACCGGCTCCAGCATATATTTATTCACAATTCGATTCGGTACTGAGTGTCCCTTGTACACGGCGACGGTAGCGGTAGTACCAGACCAAAAACACGCCCGTTCGGAAGTCACGTGCGCCATCGCATCGTGCACAGCTCATCTCAAAGAAGCGTAGAATCCACAGTCCGGATTTCCACCAGCCCACAACGTGAGCTGTCAGCCATACCGGATTTTTACGCTTGCCCCATTCCACAATGGACAAAAACCGCGGCTCTCCTGAGCTTGCCCCGGAAGAAACTTCCGGCTTCGAAAGTTTCATGGTCAAGATGGAAGCAGACACGTCCTTATTTGCAGGCATGAAGACGGAGCCATTGTCGATCGACGAGGAAATCGACAACGCTCTAGCAGACTGTCACGGACCAGACTCGTCACACCAGTATGACACGTTGAGCAGCGCCCCAGCCGCTTTCGAGCACCCTCCATCGTCCTCCACATCGCCTCACGGCAGTCCTTTTGATTCCATGGGCGAGCTGCACACGTCCCTCTCGTCCGCCAGCATCAACGAAAAGAAGCCGCTTGATCTCGAGACGGTGGCCACTTTGAAACAAACCATGGCCGGCACCAGCAGGCTCATCAGTACCTTCACTGTGCTCAAGACGACATACATGAAGCTCTGCCAGGAGTTCAACTTTTTGTTGGCCAAGTTCAAGGAGAACGAACGTATCAAGATTGAGCTTGTACACGAGAACAACGAACTTCGCCGAGTTCTTTGGGAAACCATCCATGAGAAGGAAATGGACCGTATCAAATATAAGAATGAGCTTGAGGCTGCCGCTGCGGCTGCCACTGCCGCTCGTGTCTGAGACCATTCAGACGCTCATGATATAGCATAGGGTTTGCCCGTTCGTGGGCGCCCACTCGAAGCATCAGAAAGCATTAAATAAAATAGACGTCATTGCTGAATTGGCGCTGGTGTCGTAGAGACTTCGCAGCACGCAGCCGGCCGGAGGAAAACTGCGAATGGTATAGAAGTTGGTCGCTGAGAGACCCGCCAAAGTTCCCCCCGTCCTGACTCCTAGCATAAATCCTTCTATCATTCCGCTTTTTCTTTTTCTTTTTCTTATTCTTTTTTTTTTTGCCTGCCGTTTCCAACCGTAGATCTAGCGCTTTCTGCAACCGCGCGCAGCGCATGCGCATCGTCATTTACGCGCCGTCCAAAACACACCCATTCACCTCCAATGTCCACTGAATTGACCCCCAACCAAGAGTCCGTTTTGGTGGAGCTCGAGATGATCCTCGCCACCGTCAAGCAAATACAAGACAATCTCGTGCTGTCTGTGGCTCTCCTTCGTGACGTGCATCTGCCCTCGGAAAGTAGCTCCAGCTATCGTGAGCTTGTAGCCCGCAACGCCGACAAAGTCCGGGAAATCCTTGGGATTCTTGCCGAAATATGAACCAGCTCTTGTCCGGAGAGGGAGGGGGACACACAGAGAGAAACAGAGAGGGACAGCCGGGGATTTCCAGCCTGAGCTGCCGGCGTGTGAGTCCAGTACCGTTATTGCTCGGACGCCCCCGTGAAGTTGCCGGTGTGAACTTGCCTGCTGCACGCTTGCTGCAGCCATCAGTCGGCCAATTGCAAAAATTCTACACGATTGAAGTGGGCGGAAGCTCGCATATTTATACCAGGCTGCCCCTGAACAAAGACGTGGCTGCAATTTTGCCTGGATGGCTGACCACCTAACCCGGCACCTTGCACCCGTGCCTCCGGCACCCACCTATACTACACGTGACGCGTATCGAACATGCCCAGGCATCGTATCGATTACCCAAAACACGTCTAACGCAGCCGGAATGGACTTTGCAACAGCAAGATACGTGGATAAATACCAAGAGGCGCAAGTGGCGGCCGTTGATGGGGACTTGGCCGATTCCGATTCAGACTCACTTTCCGAGATGTTGGAGGACCTCGAAAACGACGATGCAATTCTGGCTCAGTACAAGGAAAAGCGGCTCAACGAGCTCAAACAAGAGTTAGGTAGCATTGACCGTGCAGTGAACGAAGCAGGCAGCAGACCAGGCCAGATCTACGTCACCACGGACGAAAAGGAGGTGATGCAGTTGGTGACAAAGGGCGATATTGTGGTGGTGTCGTTTTCCCACCCGAAATTCGAAAAGTGTCGCCAAATGAACGATGCTCTTGCTGTGGTTGCGCAGAAACATTTGTCGCTCAAATTCGTTTCTATTGCAGCCGACCAGGCGCCTTTCCTTGTGGCCAAGCTCCAAGTGAAGGTGCTTCCGTTTGTTCTTGTTTACCGCTATGGCCAAGAAATCACGCGTATTGTGGGATTTGAAGGTGTGACCGGCCAAAACGGCAGTGTCGCATGGGAAGCACTTGAGGCCCGGCTACTCAGTTGCGGCGCCATCAAGAGAACAGCCCTCAACACGTCAAACGCTGGTAGGCAGCGCAAGAAGGTTGAACAAGAGGACTCGGATGACGACTGGTACTAAACCCAAGACTATGCGAATCATGAGGGAACCGTGTTTTGTTGTCTCGTTGAAGTTCGGCCTCAGCAACACAAGATTGACGAAAGAAACCGCACCAACCTGTGTTTGTGCTGCTGCAGGGCCGAAAACTCACTAGAGGTTAGGTTTCGGGGTGAACCGGCAAATGAGCGACCTGCGCTGCTCAAGAGCCGCCTGCGATTCTGCAACACTTTGTCTCCAATCATCGCATGTGCTATTCCCGCCACAAATGTTTTGATGACTTTGTAATCTCAAGGCGAAAGCAGATTAGTCACGGGGCAACAAGATCGCGAGTTGCTCGTTTTGCATCTCTATCCACACAATGGCGGTACTGGCGAGTTTGGTCAGGAACGCCTAGAGATCCTGAAAGACTAGCGGTGCAGCACCAGAGTTTTATCAGCCGCACATCATTACTTCTGGCTGCGAAACACCTGATGCGGATTTTAGGACTTGGCAAAGAAAGAAAACGAAGCACCGACCTAGAAAACTGCAGAAAATTTTACGAAGAATATTCCCTTTTTACTGCTTGCTTCAGAAACTGCATCAAGCTTGGCTCAGGCAAGGTCCCTGGTGGTGCGAGTGGCCCTATTTTTGGCG
The DNA here is from genome assembly GCA_030563125.1 of Metschnikowia laotica. Taxonomy (NCBI): domain Eukaryota; kingdom Fungi; phylum Ascomycota; class Pichiomycetes; order Serinales; family Metschnikowiaceae; genus Metschnikowia; species Metschnikowia laotica. The sequence continues at coordinate 20,057 of JAKUBD010000105.1, forward strand.
CATCTTGCAGTTGAAGTATCTGCCCCGTCTCGCCTGTATCAGTCATCGAACGACGACCTGCTACTACTGAATGGTCTAAGCGGAACTTCCGTGAACAGTACATCTCCGTGAATCTGTCTCGAACAAACTCCATCATTTTGGGGCCCCGGATATCTGGGTAGAACAGGTGCGCAATGCGATCGCGCGGGAAAGCAGTCGAGGGCTACAGCCCTGGAGCCCGTGCGTGCGCGGCACACGAAGATGCCCGCGCTGGCGGCGTGAGTGAAAAAAAAAAATCTTTTGTCCTACTTCTTCAGCCCATTGGTAAGAAAGAAGCACTTTTTTTTGCAGACAAGCCAACATGCAAATCTTCGTCAAGACCTTAACCGGTAAGACTATTACCTTGGAGGTCGAGTCCTCCGACACCATCGACAATGTCAAGTCTAAGATCCAAGACAAGGAAGGAATTCCACCAGACCAGCAAAGATTGATCTTCGCTGGTAAGCAATTGGAGGATGGCAGAACTTTGTCTGACTACAACATCCAAAAGGAGTCCACCCTTCACTTGGTCCTCAGATTGAGAGGTGGTGGTAAGAAGAGAAAGAAGAAGGTCTACACCACCCCAAAGAAGATCAAGCACAAGCACAGAAAGCACAAGTTGGCTGTCTTGACTTACTACAAGATCGACAACGACGGTAACGTCGAGAGATTGAAGAGAGAGTGCCCAACCTGTGGCGCTGGTGTCTTCATGGCCAACCACGCCGACAGACAATACTGCGGTAAGTGTCACACCACCTTCAAGCTCAACGCTTAAATGTGATATATTTAGTTGTATAGCATTACAAGTTTCGGCTTAGAAAGACGTAGAGAGCAAGCGCCGCGAGAAATCAATAAGAGTTAAAGATTGGGGAATTGATGGCAGGAATGGTTACGAGAGGTCGACAGCCAGCTCACTATTGCTTCACTTTTGCTTCAATCTAGGTTCAGCCCTGGCTCTACCTTGATTCAAACTTTCCTCTGCTTTGTTTCAGCTTTGTTTTATCTTGGATCCAGCTTTGTTTCTTCCTTGTCTCATTTCAGTTTCGTCACCGATAGCGGCACCAGCCGCGCTCCCGCGCGTAGCATCAACACCATCCTCACCTACTTGTTTCCCCTTCCATCCATCGTTCCCACCCTCCTCTCATGAGTTTTAGCATCTACGATCTCGAGGAGGATGTGCGCAAGCTACTCAACACAAACAATTTCCTTAACGGCTTAACGCCTAACGAGTTCATCGAGGAGCTAAGCAAAGACCATATTCTAAAAGGCGCCGAGGTGGCCAACCTTGAATATTTGGACCCAAAACCGTACATCCGTACCTTTGAATCAACATTACGGCATCTCAAACAGTTGGGTGAAGATGCACGCGAGCAAATGGAAGCGTCCGCCCGCCAAGTGGATGAGTTCGAGGTGACACACAGTCAAAACATGGTCCGGCTTTCGTCGGAAGTGGAAGACATTGTGGCTACCTTCAGCCAATTGGACGGGGAGATTTCTAGCATTACAGAGCGTATCGATCCGCTCAATCAGGCGCTCAAAAAAATCACCACGTCTCGGGATCGATCCACGGAAACCATCTTTTTGGTCCGCA